>JAWQEG010003706.1:2500-93142 GCA_033782935.1 Petrolisthes cinctipes | reverse complement strand
TTGTCATAAAAAAAAATAGAAGGGAACACAAGGAGGGAGGACTCAAGGTAACTGAAAATTGAAGAAAAGTATGTTGATAAAGATTGGAGCTGAAGGGTAGAATTTAGAATGTTTTTGTGTACAGGTATATGTACTATATATGGAGATAAATGAAGGGATGCATACGAAACAAAGGCTAGTGTGTTCTCTTTGAGTGTGTAGCTATGTAAGGAGCTGTGTAATTGTGTGTGTGTGTGTTAGAGAGAGAGAGAGAGAGAGAGAGAGGAGAGAGAGAGATGAGAGAGAGAGAGAGAGAGAGAGAGGAGAGAGAGAGAGAGAGAGGGAGAGAGAGAGAGAGAGAGAGAGAGTTAGTTAGTTAGTTAGTTAGAGTTAGAATGTGTGCAGTGTGTGTGTGTATGAGTGTGTGTTTAGAAAAGGGTAAACATTACGTAAGGTCGTGTAAGGAACAAGGACAGATGTTAAGCAATGGTGTGTGTATAGGGTTAAGAGCAGGTGGTGGCAGAAGAAGATGATGACATATGGCCTGGTCTGCTTACACTTAAAGGGTAATTGTGGAAAACAGTGCAAGGCCACACGCCACACGCCACACTGCTACCTCATGGCCAACCCACATCCAATAGACCTACTGTATTATAACATTATTAAAGGAAGCTACCTGTTTTTTTTTTTTTTTTTTTTTTTTTTCCCAATTAACTAAATATGTTATACTATTGTTTACGCTATAACGAAATTGGCAAGGGAGTAGATGCTTACAGTAGTCGTCAATATATCGTCCATTAAATGTAATATTATGACAACTACGTATATTGTCCTCTTCGGGTTTCGGGAAGGCTTTCACAGGGCTTCATGAGAAATATTGTACAGTCGCGAGCATTAATAAGTATACAGCTTTGGTTGAAGCTTTGAACAGACCAACTCACCAACGAAGTAATTCCAATGGAGATCTTATTGTGCATTTATTTTACTGTCTCTGGATATTCGAAGCTCATGCACCTGAAAACTTATTAATGCTCGTGACCGTGGGGGGCAGTAAAAGGTGAGTGCGCGAACACTAGTTTTGACCAATATGATACATGCGAGTATGAAGCATCCAAGTGGCCATAAAACACTTACATTTATTCCCTTTACATACCATATCCTAACACCGAACCCCCAGGATAGTATAATTCTGCGTCGACCCAACTCTGTGTCATATAGAAGTGGCCATTTACTCTGCAACGTATTTTTTTTTATTTACCCACTCCAGTCTCATATTCTCCAGAGCGAAGGACCTGACTCTGTGCGGTCTGTAATTGCTGGTGGTGTTAACGAGGCTGGCTGACGTGTGCATGATGCTGGTCGTTAAGGCGTAGGGGCCCAGACCACCCACACCCACACGCTAATATACACGTGGACTGAGAGTCTTGTGGGTGTGTTTGTGCGCCACCAATTATGTTGTGTATACTTGTTCATATGATTGTTGATCTTGTTTTCTTTCCGTCTATGTCTTTTTCTGTCTTCCACTCTACCTATTTGCCTGTCTACTGTTAACTTATTTATTCACCTGTTTAGCTGTCCATCTGTTAACTTATTTATCCACCTTTTAACTTATTTATCCACCTGTTTACCTGTCTACCTGTAACTTATCCACCTGTCTACCTATTTACTTACCTACCCATCTCTACCCATCTAATGTAGCTACATACCTGCCTACCTATTTCTCTATTTATATATTCGCATTTAAACATTTTCATGGATTACGACTTACTCAAGCGTTGACATCACTAGAGATCAGCAGTGGGAAGGAGGGCAGGACGGTGCTGAAGAAAAACTAAAATAACATATGTTTTAGCATGATAAGTCTTGGGGATACTTTTGAAGGCTAGTGCAATATATCATTCACAGATACACCCAGATCAATGGGCATTGTCGTATCTCCTAACATGCCTGCCATTGCAATGAATTATGCCTTTAGTGATCGTGTAGGTCACAGGGGGGTAAATGGGGGTGTACATGCATATACTTCATCATAGCCCAATCCATCTTTTAGAGCCATATATGCAGTAGATACAATGTATTTGATTCTTTCACAGAGACGCAATTTACTCTTAACAAACACCCAAAAGGTTATGCCTCTGTGCCCACTGAATTTACCAATAATGGATAAATCAATTTTTAATAAAGAAGTTATTATATTGAATCGCTATATTATTTAGCCATCTTAATTAATCCTCACTTCATAGAGACACCCATTACGGTAAGATCCATAAGATATCTTTCGGATGCTCACGAATAAATTTGGCCAAAATATTGGTGAGTGCAAGACAACTTTTGCCTTCAACTGTATCGTCCCTCTTTATCTTCACTGCGTAAAAAACACGAAATTAGTTAATTGGCACTTATTGGGCAGGATAATGGGAGGGAAACCAGGAAGAACAGTGGCAAGTTGATGTCGAGAGTTGATGAAGTGGAGTTACGTTCGGTGGGTTAATGGAGTGGGTTGTGGTGGTTAGTGTTTGGGCTGTGGTGGATATGGGTGGATTATGGTGGTGATAAAGAGGGGCAATGACTGTAGGGTATGCTAGGTAGAATGGCTGTGGTTAGTTTAGGGTACGCTGGGGTAAGCAGGAGGGGTACAGTGGGTTCTGGTACTTTATTGTTGTAATGTGAATGGTTTGTGAGGTGGGTTTTGGTGGGCCACAGTGGGTCAGGTGTGACAGCAATGGTTGAAGGTGAATTGTGGCAAGAGAAATGGGATAAGGAGGGTGGGTCTGGGTGCATGGGTGTTAATGGGTGGAGTGGACATGGTTTGGTAGGTTATAGTTGAGGTGGTCTTTGGTGGGTTTGTATGTGGCTGAAGTGGATTGGCTAGCTTCAGAATGTTATCAGAGTTAAACATTGAACTGAAATTGCTGGTTGGCTGATATACATCGACGTTGACTGAAGGGAGAAGGGTTAGAAAATACGATAACAGTATTAAAAAAAAAAACGTCAAATGAGTATTGAATTGCTCCTGACAGAGGGATGCTTTTCTTATATTCATATGCTAAAATCTATTTCAGGTAACCTCAAAACAATGGCTAGTGTGTTAGGTAACCTTCTTGGATTGGCGTCAGACGATGTAAGATGTCACAAGAACACCCGTTGTTTAAGAGTTAAGGGATAGAAAGGGATAGATAATGAGGGCCTATGGTTGGCTCAGGTGGACTGGAGTGGTCTTTAGTGGCCCATGATCGTCAGGTGGGATAGGCTGGGATGTGGGCCGAACCAGGAGGGGGATACAGGTTAGCGAGCGAGAGGGTAGGGTCTGGTAGGAAGGGTTTAATTGTAGCAAGAAGCTGTGGCCAGGTGAGGCGGGTAGTCAGGGGTGGAAGGGCTCAATTGATGGGACGAGACAGAGGTGTGAGTGATGGGGGTCGTAATGGGGTGAGACACGAATGGGAGAGTGAGTGGGGTGGCGCTGCATCGAACCAAGGCAGGAGGTGTGGCCGAGGGGTTTCATATGCAGGGCTGGTAATCTAGATGATACGGGCTCACATTTACACCAAGAAGGGAGTTTTTTTTTTTTTTTTTTTTTTTTTTTTTTTTCTTTTTTTTTTTTTTTCTGAACGAGAGGGCAACAGCGACAAGGCTAACCACTCTATAATCTGCAGACACACACACACACACACACAAGTAACAATTAACGACCTTCGTGCCCAAATTCAGACATTAAATACTACAATTTTATAAGTATGAACGATTTTGTATGAATAATAACTTAATTAAACTTTATTTGGAGATACAATATCTTTCACTGGCTACTGGGTGGATTTATAGCCCCGACTATCAAGTTACGAGTTATCGATGCACTAGGCCACCTTCCTTGTTAATATACCGCGAAGGAAAGATACACAAATCATTCGTTTAAAGCTAGCTTGCATAAAGTAAAGTAAATTACCCACCAATGCTGCTTGGTTTAGCCAGTCTTACTTTAGTTTCTTATTTAAAGCAATACGGTATGCAATAAAAAGTATATTTGTGATTATAATTCACACACCATTACGACATGACTTACTTCATGTTGTGTATGTAAAGTTGATACAAATTTCTACTTTTTAGGGGCCAGTTACCCACGAGACACTAAGGATTAAATTGAAAGAGTAACCGCAGACTAATGAATCCTTCTACCTCTGTCTGTGTGGTCTAGCTACGCCATTATAACTGCATTTCAGCGTACCAAAGCTCTTTATCATGATTTGTTCCACGTGCATCTACGTACTACATACATCTTACACGTTCTACCTGCTACCGAAGTGTAATTTTCAGCCCTCTATAATTCCAACCGAAAATGTACTTACCGATATCGTACTTTTCTAACTATATTTTTAGCGTTGCTTTAAATTTTGTACAATGATGAACAGAAAAATCTTCAAAGCCGTTACAGAATATCCAGATTTATAGTACGAGATTATCCCAAAGATACAGACAGACGTTCATGGTCTCTTCATTTTCATTTCGTCTCTCAAAACTATCCTATCTCAATCTTTGAATTATATGTATGTACCTGCAACTTTCTCATATTGTATTTCCATTTTCTCTATCTAAAACAAAAACCTACATCTAATCTATCTTTATTTATTATATGTGTATCATAGACCTCACTGACCTGTGAAACTGAGACGTCTGGGTGCGTGGTGGGTTCGTGAGATTACGGGGCTGTTGTGTGTGTGTGTGTGTGCAAGAGAGAGAGAGAGAGAGAGAGAGAGAGAGAGAGAGAGAGAGAGAGAGAGAGAGAGAGAGAGAGAGAGAGAGAGAGATAGAGAGAGAGAGAGTTGGGGAGGGTGACAGAAAAAGTATACAAGAAAATACACTACTCTTACAATATAACCCTAAATATACATACAAAGTCCAAAAGCTATAGATGAAACTCTCTCTCTCTCTCTCTAACACACACACACACACACACACACACACACAGGGTAAAGTAAGGTAAGTTGGGTGTGGGGTATAGGTGTGTGCGTGACAGGGGACCATTACCGTAGGGGAGGGGCGGTTGCCAGACAAGACCACCGAGGCTGGTATTTGACGACGACTAGAGGGATGAAAACTATAGGAGTGTAGCCCCTCTTTCCCCCTCCCCTATATACATCCCTACATGTTGTCTGCCTACCTACCTACCTGCCTTTCTGCCTGACTCCCTACCTGCCTACCTGACTGACTGACTGACTTACTATTTACCTGCCTGACTCCCTACCTGCCTGCCTACCTATCTACCTAACTGCCTGCCTGTCTACCTACCTAACTGCCTGCCTGTCTACCTACCTGTCTACCTACCTACCTACCTGTCTACCTACCTACCTACCTGTCTACCTACCTACCTACCTGTCTACCTACCTGTCTACCTACCTACCTACCTGTCTACCTACCTACCTACCTGTCTACATACCTACCTACCTGTCTACCTACCTACCTACCTGTCTACCTACCTACCTACCTGTCTACCTACCTACCTACCTGTCTACCTACCTGTCTACCTACCTACCTACTTATCTACCTGCCTCTTATCTACCTATCTACCTACCTACTTATCCACCCATCCACCTACCTACTTATCCACCTACCTACCTACCTATCTAACTATCTATCTATCTATCTACCTACCAACCAACCTATCTACCTACTCACCTACCTACATACTTACCTTTCTACCTATCTACCTACTTACGACATCCCTGCTACTTCCCTCATTGTTCACCTGTTATGTTACTGTACTGTCTGTCTCGCTGTCTGTCCATATGTATCTTGTTTTTGTAGCTTGGTTGTCTGTCTGGTCATCCGTCAATTGGCCTGTCCGTCACCTTCTTTTCGGTATAACTGTTCCCTGTTTATCTGTCTTATATATTCTCTTTATCTGCCTGTCTGTCTGTCAATCTGTGTGTCTATTTGTCTCTCTATTTTCTTGTCTGTCTGGCTGGCTGTCTATCAATATCGGTATTTTATCTGTATGTTTATCTTTATATATTCCTGTCCGGTTGTGTCAGTATTGGTCTACGTGTTATCTGTGTTGCCTGTTTGTCTGTCTGTCTGTCAGCCTGTCATACTGTATGTATTATTATGCCTACTTGCCTCTGTCCAGCTGTGCCTACTAGTATCTATGAGTATGTGATTATATTATTTCTATTTTTTTGCCTCATCACCATTCCCCTATTTACATTCTTGAAAGCCATTCTCTATTTCTGTTCTGTTACTCCCATGCACGTTTGAATTTTTATCTATGTAATATCTCCATCTGGACTTCCATAAATGAGTAAGATTCTTTTGCAGTTTTAGTCATACATCCTACCTTCTGTCACTTTCTCTCCCTCTTCATTAGACTTTGTTGGTACTGACTGTAATCTGTGCTGCAACAGGACATGAAAAAAATATGTAGTACATGCGAATATTTATACATTTAGTTCGTTTGGTTTAAGCTGAAATCTTTAAAGGAAAGATTACATATTGAATCACTTCTTAACGACCATAGACGACCTATCAGTCATATAAACTATTATATAGTATGGATTATTCATACAAAGGTTTTCTCTGAGTTTTGTTATTCGTATATAATATGTAGAACGATCAAGAAGTTGATATTTTTATTAAACACAAGTGCAAGCTTGGCGAAGATAAATAGGATTAATACATGATAATATGATTGTAAAGGATGACGGGATTAACTGATCTGATTTGATGATCCAGCTGGAGATTGATGTCAGTACATAATATGCTTCAATGTGTGGAAGCTTGAATTCGTTAGTGAGGGCCAAGATGAGGGATTGAGGGCCAGACATAGTGGCAGGTGAGGATCTTCTGTATGTAAGTGAGCAATAAAACCCGTATGAGCAGGATAATAGCCAGGGACCAACATGGAACCGAAGTGCAGACCAGAATAAACGTTGAGGGACAGAGTGAGAGTGAGAGCCAAAAGAGAGGGCTGGGGGCAGGGCAGGGTAGGGCAGGTGGGACAATTACCCTAGCCCTGGCAGCAGCAGGTATGGGACTGTGGTAATGGCCGCCCTGATGATATAATTACACTGCTCGCCCACTGCCAGACCTCACAGGGCTGGAGACACACTGAAAGGCTGGGGACACACAGAGAGGCTGGAGACACACAGGCTCACAGAGAGGCTGGGGGACACATAGAGAGGTGGGCGACGCATAGGTAGACGGGGGACACAGAGAGACGATAGAAACTCCTAGAGGCCAGGGTGAAGTAGGAATACCGGGATAGTAAACATTGGCAGAGGGCCTAACATATAAAGATGCTGAGAAATTACAGAGGCTGGAAACTAACAATATGACTAAGGGAAAACAGAAAGACTTGGGATAACCAGAGAGGCCGTGGAAACACAGCGAGCGTGGGAAAACTGACTGTCTAGACAGATAATGACACTGAATATTTGCGGAGATGCTGGAGACGGATAGAGTTACTGGAGTCAAGCGAAAATATCTGGGGATCACATAGCTGGAAAATGTCCCCTAGAATATAGGGTAAATGAAAACAAAGAAGTATATGTTTGTGATCGGAAAGAGGTTTTACTGGAGGGAAAGTAGTACAATATCCATATGTTACATAAGTTGCTGAAATAAAAATGTATCGAAAGTGTTACACACAAGAACAGCTAAACCTTATGCAACTCTCGACACTGACATATGAATTCGTCTTATATTTAATTGCATTCACTGACCATGTCTGGATGGCAGTCATGCATCTAATGTCAAGTCTCGTACAGCTGTCAGCGATGAGTGACACAAAAAATCAGCCATTTTAGATTAACTGTCCTTTTATCGACTATTTTCCTGCTGTTTGTATTAGAGATGCCTTCATCTAACACGAACTTTGTCAAACATTAATTAATGACTTAAATAAGAGTACTTATTGCTAAATTAATGTCGATAAGTTAATGAAAATTATTATTGTAACAATTGCAGAGACATGATATATTTACAGTATATACGATATTCCTGCAATAGTTGCACTGCTACAGCAAATATTATGTATGTATGTATTTACACAGGATAATTCACAGACGAGGCGGTAAGTCCTCTCTTGTATTATATCATTTGACAGAGAGGAGTTAGAGGATGTTACCCATGCACGTCTCGCCTATGAACTCTCATGTGGTTATATTGCATACATATATTTTCATACATACATATATGTGTTTATGTGTGTGTGTGTGTTTGTTTGGTAGTATGTTTGTTCCAAATAAGCATTCCATAATGACACATATTGTTCAAATCAAGTTCTGGTATTTAATACAGATATTATTATTGAAAGATTATAATATCATCTATTACAAGCATTTCACAACCATTTGTCGTCTTTTTCATTTGAAGTGATTGCAACTAAAGTATCTTGGATTTATGGTTGAGGTGTAGTTGCATTTTTTTGTTAGTGAAATACCATATTAATGGTATAGCCAGTATGCAGTAGTGAATTCATTACCTATATTTTCACGGGTATTCATTTGTGTTTTATTCTAGATTAACATTTCCAAGTCAAGTGATATTTGTTTTGCATACTCTTCTTGTGCACCGTCTAGGCATGGCTTGTGGTGGGGCTTTATCCTATATTTTATTACATGTAGCGATACCCGGTGTCTTTTCTTTGGTTTGTTATTCCCTTGGCACGGTGCAGCTTCCTCAGTGGTGTTTATGGCCGGCTCCTGGTGGGATAGCACTGTCCTGTCCTCGCCAGCTGTCAATTACGTGGTTATTTGTTTCACTACTGGGACTGAGGCTGTGTTGTCCCCATGAGTACTCACTTTGAAACAGGCTTCATTATAGGTGAATCTCCATCAGCTACAAGTGATTAGATTAGCCTGTCCCGAGTTATATTTAGCCAGGTTTGATCAGGTAAAGTTGATTTTGGTCATTATATATATATATGAGAGAGTATCAAGTCACATCTGAGTGAATTTGTAAACAGAGGTATCATGAATAGATAACCATGATATCGACGCGTGTATGCCTCAGAACGTGCCCACTTGGAGACCTTGCGACCCGGCTAATGACACATTCTCCACTGCTGGTTATGGAAATGAGAGGGTTCACCTTTACAGTTTTCCACAGCTTGGAGATAATTTGTGCACCTCTGGCCACTCAAGATCACCCACCTCTGCACCTGACGCGGCAAATTTCTCAATCTCCCCGTAACAGCGTCGAATGGAATACTAGAAAATTGGTGTCGAAATGTGCATATGATAATTTTAAATAATCTGTGTCAAATGGGCACTTTTCTTCTTTTTCTGTTTTTCCGTTAAGGGACGTGTGAGAGAGGTTGGGTTTTTGCTGACAGTGGAGAATATCCGCGAAATCTTACCACTGTAAATTAATGCAGCAGAGAATTCAACTTAATTGACAATCGGGGCAGATGTTGTACACAGTCATAACACAAGGATATAATCTCACTAATTAACACTCTCAGGCAAGTCACTCTGGACTGTAGAATCTGACTCAGACGAGCGAACACCATACATAATTCTGAATAAATGTACGCATATATAAACACCAATGAGTTGAGTATATATAAGGTTGAAGCCACATCTCACATTTTCCAAGTATAAGAGTGTTATCAGAAACCAGTACTCTCAATCACTCTTCCATAAGCACAACTGGTCAACTCTGAAACACTCCATCTTCACCAGTCTACAATGTGTCTAGGCATCTCGAACAAAACCGGATATGACTACGAACCTCTTTAGCTCATTTTTTCCATTTCACAGTAGTGGATATTTTAAGCGGACTTTTTGCCTGAGTCCTCACCATACTTAAAAAAAAAAAAAAAGTACGTGTTTTGACTGTGGACGACTGAGGTGAGTGACTGGGTTGGTCATCCTCTTCCCCTTCCTCCTCTTTCTGTCTTTTCATTTAGATATTCCCTCAGGTCTTTTCTCCGCCCTTTAAATTTTCTGTCACCCTCCTCTTTCTTCCTCTTGTTTCAGTCGTTTCCTCTGGTAATTCACTGCGGTATTTTCCTCCATCACGTTCCCTCAACCTGCCTTTACAGTACAGTCACATAGTCACATCCACTTGCCTGCTCTGTCACCTCATTCCTTCAGCCTTCTTTCTCTCCCTGTTCCTGCAACCTTACTATCCTCTTTTGGACTGTCATATATCCTGCAACTCAAGCTTTTTTTTACCGGATCCTTTGTAACATCTTCGTTCTTTCTGCTCCCTCCCTCTGATACTGCATCCTACTTCTTCAGTCTGATACTATAATAATTATCCTGTATAGATTTATATATCCTACCTTTCAAGCCTGGTAATTCTTAATAAACTCTTTAGTCTTCTACTACTATCCTCACTTTTGTACTGTATGTCCTGCCTCACCAGTTTTATTCTAATGTCCTGCTCAACCTTTAAGTTATTTTATTTTCTCTGCTACTATATCCTATCTCGCCAGCCAGTAACTAAATCCTGCCAGTGAGTGTATCCTGCCACTATCAGCCTTTATCTATATTCTAACCCCTCATTATTTTACTCTATCTTGTCTCTCCAGTCTCTTAATGTATCTTGTCAATTATTGCATCCTGCCCCTCCAGCCTCTCATCACTCAGGATGCAATTCTCTCATGGAAATTCCACACCCAATCCGTCCTTACCTTCCTCACTGTCTCTCAACCTCAATACGTTCTTAATTTTTGCACTCCTCCCTTAACTTCTTGACTCCAGACTTTTCTCCTTCGCCCCTTTCTTTATCCTCTTCTATCTCTTTCCTTACCTTTTGCACTGCCTCCCTCTGTATCTGATATTCATACTTAAAGACTTGAGGTTCTTCAGTCCCTTTCTTCCTTTCATCTTCATTCTATCTCTATTTCCTCGCTTATTCTCTTTCTGACATCTTACCTATACCTCTGTCACTCTCACCCTGACTCCTTCACTCCCTCTTCAAGTTCGTGCTGGTAACTGATTTAATGTCCTTTTCTCTTCCTGGTTTTGAAAGAGATGATGACATTCAGCCCGAGACTCATTGATTTTCTAGGCCCCTGTTTGTTGTTATCAGTGGCTGTTGATTCTCCCATTCTGCACCAATAGTGAAGGAGTTTGTTTTTGGGTTGGGATTAATCAAGAACAAGAGCATTCTGTTTACAAACTTTACGCCCTCAATAACTCATAGTGAAAAGAACAGTTCGCAAAGTTGAACACCGTAAGTTTTCCGTCTTCTGTATAGCGTTACGTGGTTGTCTTCGTTAACGATCCTCATTTTCGTCGATGGGTTGCATCTATTTCAATTAACTAACCTCCAAGGCTCAACAAGTGTGTCCTTATTAAGGTTTGGAGGTCGGCACAGATGGGTGAGAAAAATAAATGGAAGCCCCTGTCGCTGGCTGACGGGAAGCATACACACACTTATCTTCAGGGGGAAAGGGACGAAATTCCTATATAAGTAGACGCAAAACGAGACCTTATTATATTCCCTAAGGAGACAAAGATTAGTGTGTGTGTTTTTTCTACCCTGGCAAGGATGACCCACCCACGGAGTTCATTGGATAATATACTTTTGGGCTCTCATCATGGTCGTCTCTCAGGATTTGAACCGAGCATCGTCATCACTGCATAGAAAAATCGAGCATCGTAAATATTGAATGCATTTTTAAGTAAACCCAATCATAAGGGTATCAATAATTTTTTGTTTTAACACATATCTATTCTCAACAATAGATTTATGTAACATGGATTGAGATGGATTGCAATTTAATAATGAAAATTAACAAAATCGACGTGCTACGATGAAATATTATGGAAATATTATATTATACTTACCATTAAGCACACACAGTAACACCAACCCACTAGCCTACCCACAAACACACATACAGAAACATTCCCCCCCCCCCTACATACAAACACAAAATACACACCCACCCACACACACACACACCAAGCCCAGACACACACACACACACATACATACAGAAACCCCCACCCACCCCCACACATAAACACACACACACACACACACACACATACAGAAACCCCCACCCACTCCCACACACACACACACACACACATAAACCCCCACCCACTCCCACACACACACATACAGAAACCCCCACCCACTCCCATACACACACACACACACAGAAACCCCCACCCACTCCCACACATAAACACACACACACACACACACACACCAGTATAGTAAGAAAGGCCGTCAAACCCTGGGGACCTTGGCTTGCATTCCTGGCCTGTGAATATGCAAATCTCCCCTCAGCTGACCTGTCCTGGCTAATTACTGACAATCACTCTCCTCTTTTACGAGCCTCGAAGCAACCCACCCACGAGCGAGTGAGTGAGTGAGTACCTGGTGTGGAGTGTGTGGTGTCTGTTCTCAGAAAATTACTCTATATAAGTGCCAAATGGCTTAATAATCATCGACGACGGAAGGTTATTATGATGTAGGGGCCAAATTGCTTCATATTTACAGTATACATTTACAGTACACATTTACAGTACACATTTACAGTACACATTTACAGTACACATTTACAGTACATATTAACAGTACACATTTACAGTACACATTTACAGTACATATTTACAGTACAGTGCCTGTTTCTGTCGTCGTAAAGCTGCTTAATATTGGACAACAGAGAATCATGTGTGTTGTCGTAAAGTTGTCTAAAATACGACAACAAAATATTGTTACTAGTCAAACTGTAGAGACGTCAAGGGTTATTATATCCTAAATCTAAATTACTTTACTTACGAGGTTTGTAAAATATTTACTCTCGTCTTCATGTTCAGTATGTAGTGATGTAATAATTGTATTTATTTTATAATATTGTTGTTTTGATTACTAAAATTTGTGTGACATAATTCAGTAATGGCAACAACCAGTCTTGAACCCAACCACAAATATAATGTCAGATTTTATGGAGAAGTGATGATGTTGAGGTAATGGAGTATTGCCCACCACAGGCTCCACAGCTAAATGTTGAGGTAATGGAGTATTGCCCACCACAGACTCCACAGCTAAATGTTGAGGTAATGGAGTATTGCCCACCACAGGCTACACAGCTAAATGTTGAGGTAATGGAGTATTGCCCACCACAGGCTACACAGCTAAATGTTGAGGTAATGGAGTATTGCCCACCACAGGCTCCACAGCTAAATGTTGAGGTAATGGAGTATTGCCCACCACAGGCTACACAGCTAAATGTTGAGGTAATGGAGTATTGCCCACCACAGGCTCCACAGCTAAATGTTGAGGTAATGGAGTATTGCCTACCACAGGCTCCACAGCTAAATGTGACTGGGAAAAACACCACAGATAAGAATTCTGATGGGATATGTCTTTCACATTCGCTATTGATTTATAATTCAATGAGGATATGTCGTTTAGTAACAGTATTTTATAACAACCTTCAGTTCAGGACCGAAAGTAGTTGTGTCCGATTCATAACTATTGTTTTAGATTATAAAGCCTTTGAATTAGACTTTTTTTTTTATTAATATCTGAATAACTGATAATACAAAGAGTTACTGATTACACACAGTCAATATGCTGTTAATTTATATTAGTATAAAAATATATTTTTAGTTAATAAGTGTTGACAAGAAGGAGCCAAAAAAGAGTCATTAATATTAACGTAATCCGATACTCTTTCCATTAACTGATGGGAACAAGGATTAATAAGCTAGTGACTCTATAATGTGATACTACTGAATTAATCGATTATCATCTACTCTCACAGAATTGATATTAAAAACAACATAGCACTTCAGAGACTTTAGAATCTGGCGTGGAGTGTTGAGCTTAGCACAGATATTTGACTCCTCCTTCATGAGATTGATTGTTTTTTATACTGCCTACATGTATCTGTTTTAATCAGCCAATCAGTAGAATAATCTCAGCACCGTCCTTTGAAGGTGGTCCAGGAAGGGTGAATTTTTTACCGTCAGAGTGGCAGAGAGGACGACAGGGTTAGCAAAGTGAGAATCATGTACGTAGAGGACGGCAGGGTGGTACAGTGTTAGTGTGGTAGATAGAGGGGCAGGGGTGGCAGAGAAAGAGAGCGGCAGGGTGGTGCTATAGACTGAAAGACATAGAAGTGGGAAAGTTACCATAAGGGTGATGGTAGACTTGTGGCAGGAGTGGCAGACAGAACAGCAGTGTGGGAAAGTGAGAGGTAAGGTGACAAACCCACTACCATTTGGGTGGGAAAGAGACGGGCAGTGTGGTCGAGAGCTTGGCAGGGATGAAAAGTGAACAACGAGGTGGGAAAGAAATAGGCAGGGTGGCTGAGAGAGCGGCTGGGTGGCAGAGAAGGCGACAAGACGAATATTAAGATGACAAACTTACGATCAAGGTAGCAAAGAGATGGGCAGAGTGGTAGAGAGAGCGACAGGAATAATATAAAGATGACAAACGTACAACCAGGGTAGCAAAGAGATGGACAGTGTGGCAGAAAGATGGATAGAGTAGTAAAGAAAGAGAGGCAGAACGAACATCAAGGTAGAAAAGTTACCATGAGGGTTGGTGAGCGTGAGGGTGGTATAGGTAGTCAGGGCAGGGCGGGTGGCTGCTCACTCCCCTACAGACTTACAAGGGCTGTCCGCGCCAGACCTGGGAATTATGTAAATGTAAATATGATGCGTCGCCTCGTCAGGGTTTATGGCTCCTGGTGACGGGCGGCGGCAGGCCCTTGGAGCACACACACCTGCTACACACCTGTCAGCATGCCTACACCTGACACACACCAGTCACGAACACTCAGATGACACACACACCTGCTACACACCTGTCAGTATGCCTACACCTCACACACGCACACACACACGCACACACACACACACACACACACACAACAGAAATATACCACACATTGCAGCCACACACACATGCAATACACATCTACAAGGAAATAGATGCAGTGTTTGAGTAAATGAGCTCTGCATATTTGGCGACTCTTATTCTGCGAAGGAAACGCAGCAAGCTTATAAAATACCATATTTCTTTCTTATACATCGTTCTCCAAAATGTCGTAAGCCATCGATCTCCAACCTGCCGTAAACCAGCACATTAATAGATTTCCTAGTTGTAAACTTCCCTAGTAAAGAAAGTCAGTTACATGCAGTGGACTGGACAAGACTCTTAAGGGGGTGCGGGAGTTGGGGACAGGCTTGGGGGGGTTTAGGGGGGTGCGGGAATAGGGGGACAGACTTGGGGTGGGTAGAAAGCCTGTCCCCTATTTCCGCACCCCCCCAAGCCTGTCCCCTTACTACCGCACCCCCAAAACACCCCCTACCCCCCTCCCCCCCAAGCCTGTCCCCATATTCCCGCACCCCCTTAAAAGTACCGCATACCCTTGATGCTACTAAAATATAATGCTGATAACTTAATGCATGCCATGTATTGTACCTTATGCTCCAAAGCCACATATTTCCCGCTTCGGCAACCCTTGACTAAATGCTAATGAGTGTTGTAGGCGCTTCGGATCGTTAATAGCTATTGTTTTAGTGCGAAGAAGAACAAGCACAATATCAGTAACAATGAGTTCGATGTGATCTGGACATGATATCTTGCTTTGCTTGTCATCAATAAATGCAAATTGATGGTGTAAATGAGAGTTTCTGACAGCATGAATAACCCATTTCCAATCTAAAATATTCACTTAGAGTATAATTTTATGCAGTAGTGTCCCAGAGGATGAATTTGTAACGAGAGAGCGGCATTATACTTTGGATATTCTCCGTCATAAAGTATGCTGAGAGCTGAGACTTATCCCACGCCAAGCTGAGTATATGGACCAACTTCAGAATTTTGGAAGTGAATAGCAATGTTAGTATAGCCTGAGTTTCAGTCTCATTTCTGTAGAAGGAGATGAAGTGAGGAGGCAGAAATGGTGGAGATGAAAACAAAATCAGGAACACGAACATGGAAAAGAAGAAAGACAGAAAACGCTAAAAGTGTAAGATGGTTGAGTAGGCGAGTGAAAGTGCAATAGATTGAACAGAGAGACAGAAATGAAAGGAAAAGAGAATAAATATACTGTAGACAGTCAAAACGAAAGATGACTGATGAAAAGTCGGGAATCAAAAGAAACACTAACAAAAAAATGGGGAATTAGGAAAGGGACATCGACGCGACAGACGGACAGAATCAATGGCCGCGTGGAAAACAGAACAGGCAGAGTACAACATTAAACAACATTGTGGCGGTGGTCTGGTCTTGATAGTACATTGATTACTTATTAAAGGTCATCATGTTAAACACACCTCCTTCTGTTACCGGGTAATAGTCACGTATCATGCAGGGAATTGTTTACTTTAAATTGATCTTATTGAATTAAAGGGTGAAAGTTGGTACAGAGTTAATAGAGTCAGATAGAGACATAAACGGCAGAGGACGAGACAGACTGACAGATAGACAGACAGACAGACAGACAGACAGAGAGACTAACCTGACAGACAGAGAGATAAACAGAGACAGAGATACAGACAGACAGACCGACAGACAGACAGACAGATAGACAGATATACAGACAGACAGAGAGACAGACAAACGAACAAACAGACAGACAGACAAAAGCAAGAAGACAAATGACAGTGAGATTAAGAAAAAAATATAAAAGAACTCAAATGGAAACCAAGAAAGAGTACGTGAAGTAAACAGACCAGACACCAGACAGACCGACAGACATACAGAGAGACAGAGAGCATCATGGCGGTGGTCTGGCCTCCAACACTCGACAATTATTAAGCCATCATAGTGACACACGCCTCTTTCAGTCTCTGGGGTCTGGAGAGCACATAAGCCAAAATATATACTATAATTAGAGGGCGGGGTGGCGACTGGTAAAGGTTGGTGGGTGGGTGGGTTGGTGATGGAGGTGGATGGGTGCGTGATGGAGGTGGGTGCTGAGCTGAGGGTGTGCTGGAGTGGGTGGGTATACGGTCGGTACGCATGGGTGACTACTGGGGTGGGAAAGAGTGGGGTGGTGTTGTTGGGGATGGTGCTAAGAGAGGGTGCCTGAAGTTAATTTTGGCCTGGAAGTGGGTACTATAGGGTAGGGAAAGATGGGTATATAGGTGTTGGAGGTAGTGCTGAAAGTGGGTAGGATAAAGTGGGTTTGTTGAAGTGGGTGGGTGTTTTTAGTGGGTGCTGGAAGTGATCTTTGCCTGGAATGAGTCTGGAAGTAAGTGTTGAGTTGGGTTACTACTGGAGTGGGTGTTGGAGGTGAGTGGTGTAGGTGTGTGGGTTGGCGGTGGCGTGGTTGGGACTGGAGGTGAGGTGGGTGGGCGCTGGAAGTGGGTACGGGAAAAGTCCTGGAAGTGGGTGTTATACGTGGGTTTAATTAATGGTTGGTTCTTGGGAAGGGAGAAAGTTGGGGAAGTGAATGTTTAGTGAAAATGGTGGGCATGACATTGGACCTTCCTCACTATTTTTACTTCACAGGTGAGAATATTAAGCGAGCGTCTTGCCTTTAGTCCTCACCCTCTCTGATATGGAATAAATAAATGGGGAGTAAGGCGGTTGTCTGGATGATTACGAGATACGAGTCATTTGTTGGTTATTTGTTGGTATTATGAAGAAAGGGACAAAACTTTGGAGATAGCTTAGTGAATTGTATGAAGACGTTAAGCACAATGGATGAATAAGGTTTATGAAGTTATATGGCTGGATGAGTGTTGTTGGAGTGTGTGAAAACTAACAGGTAGAGATGTTGAATGAAGTGACTTAGTTAATTAAATTAAGAAGAAATTGAGATCTTACGAATGGAACCGCAGAATAATTATGTTAAGTGTATTGCTTGGGTTTTATTAGAGACTGTGTACAGGAAAGGGTTACACAAGGGGAAGTACTAAGTAAGTGAGTGAAGGAAGTGCTTGAGGGAAGTGGCAGCAAGAGGCAGGTGAAAAAATTGGCGAAGGTAAGGTAGGAAGGAAGGAACGTGAGGGAAGATGGCGGATGAGAGAAATTAATGGCGGAAATGGCTTAGGTAGATGAACAGGTTGGAAAGATTGGTGAGGGGGAGTGAAGGTAGTGGTTGAAGAACGTGGGAAGGTGGGTGAGGTATTTGTGAGACAGGTAGATGCAGTAGGTGAGTGTGAGACAAACGGATGAGGTAAGTTGGTTGGTTTTGACAGAAAGGTGTGGAGGGTGTGAGTGAGGCTGACGGATGAGGTAAGTTGGTTGGGTTTGACAGTAAGGTGTGGAGGGTGTGAGTGAGGCTGACGGATGAGGTAAGTTGGTTGGGTTTGACAGTAAAGTGTGAGAGGTGTGAGTGAGGCTGTGTTATCATTGAGGTAAGTTGGTTGGGTTTGACAGTAAGGTGTGGGAGGTGTGAGTGAGGTTGACGGATGAGGTAAGTTGGTTGGGTTTGACAGAAAGGTGTGGGAGGTGTGAGTGAGGCTGACGGATGAGGTAAGTTGGTTGGGTTTGACAGTAAAGTGTGGGAGGTGTGAGTGAGGCTGTGGTATCATTGAGGCATGAAGGCGGATTATCTGTGTCAGTGTTATTTTGCAAACCGAGGAAGTTAGCAAATCTCAAGTATTCTTGTAGTATGCATAACTTGGGTTGAAATTGTAAAAGCGCTAATCCAAACTGAGTTATATTTATTCAATTAGTTTAATTATTGTTTTTGAAAAGTTCATTATCATTGTAGTACCTCAGCCAAAGGTGATGGACGAAATTAAGTTAATTGAGATTACGAAAAATCCGAGTTACATCATGAGACAACAATTCAAATTCAATATGTTTGCCCTGACCAAATGACAAAGCAAATATCCTGACAGGATTCGAGCCTCCATTGACCAAAAATGCAACTATGATTAACGATTAATGCTAAACGCAAAAACATAATTAATAGACGGCAAAATGGTAGAAGATAAGGTGCACTTAGCCATGTACAGTTGCCAAAATATGAATTGCAACAACTTTTGATAGAACATTTAAGTTTTTTAATGTCTATAGTTGTTTATAGGGATCATAAGTATGTAATACAAAAGGATATGTATATTTCCTTCTGTAGTACATGTTTATAGTCCCTACAAATAGTTGTGGATATTAGTATGGCTAAAGTTCCATTAAGATTTGTTGCAATTCATATTTTGCCAACTGTACAGTACGTTGGGAGTGAGTAAGGGACGTATTAGGTGAATATCATTGTGTCTGTTGACTAACACAATAAGTTACAAATAGATTTTACAACGGAATTTCATGTGAGACAATTCTTTACTTCCAGCTTCAACAACTAATAGAGATGAATAAAATTATGCAATAAAGTGCTTTATTCCTTACCATATTCTGCAATCATTTAAGTATGGCACCATGGACATACTGCAATGGTCCGCATTAGAAAAGATGTAATTCATCATTGATAATATGTCCTAATGATTTATCTGCAAAAAACATCACCAAATATAAACATAGCATGGGATGTAAAAAAAAAAAAAAAAAAAAAAAAAAAAATCCCCGTCACTTATATGCCACATCAATTTATCAGTAAGAGCAAAGGTCGTATATGATTGAGTTTGCTAGTTAATGAAGCATACATTATCATCCATCACTTATATGTATCAGCAATTTATCTATATAACACCAAGACGCACAAAAAGAGTTGGAGAGAAAAACGTCCCATATTATGCAAACAAATATTATCCATCACTCATTCGCTACGATTAATATTTATGATGCAAAAAAAAAAAAAAAAGGAAAAAAAAAGGAAAAAAAAAAAAAACACCTGCACACAAGAATATAATTATCATGAACGTAAGTAAACGGTTCACGAACTTTATGAACAGACTAATATTGTTTGTGAATCCATGTAGGGTAGTATATGTCTGTGGTAATATCGGGTGGTACTTTAATGGATTTGGCACACCTTCGGGCCCGTTCCAATCCCGTTCAATTCATTCGCTGTCCTTCCTTTCCTTCTATTATTATCCTTTATGCTTGCTTGCAGTTGTCCTTTCTCTCTCTCTCTCTCTCTCTCGCTCGCTCTCTCGCTCTCTCTCTCGCTCTCTTGCTCTCTTGCTCTCTCGCTCTCTCTCGCTCGCTCTCTCACTCTCTTGCTCTCTCGCCTCCTACATGGTCTTTCAGGATTAGCGGGGTTTTCTTTCGTCCTCTTCATTTATTTTCGTTAGGGAATTGGAGGGTTACATGTTCCTCCGAAGAATGCCAGGAAACAGACAACCTCAAGTGTTACTGATCGGATATGTTTCGTGACATTATTTGGAGGAATTAATTATTGGCCCTCCAGTGAACCCATAAGAAAAGACGGTCCAGTTACCAGTCGGAGAGAGACACACCTCCACGATTATGAGATTAAAACCGACGTATACTGACTACCTCCTTCACCCCTTCATTTCTCTCCATTTCTTCCCATTAATCCCTCCCTATCCTTTACCACTTCATCCCTTTCCATCCCTTCCCTCTTTATCCCTTTCCCCTTCTCCATCCCTTCCCCCTTCATCCTTCTCCATCCCTTCCCCATTAAACCCAACCTATCCTTTACCACTTCATCCCTCTCCATCCCTTACACATTAATCCCTCCCTATATATCCCTTCCCCTTTCATCCTTCCCTATCTCCTTCCCCTTTGCTTTGCCGACCGGTGGATGATATTCAGTCCACTATTGCCCTTAATAATTAAAAAAAAAAAAAAAAAAGGGAGGAGGGGGTTGATGAGACTTGAGACACAGACAGAGGTATACCGGCGCTCAGGGCAGCTACCAGAACCCAGATCATATTATCCCCATGATCGGTACCTCATTATTAATTATCACTTTTCGTCCCTCCGGTTGTAGTAATTGAGGGTAGGACGACGCTGACGGATGGAGAGCCCCAACTTTGACAAATAGTGGGTCTATCTCTCAGGGGACTACCAGGGGCACTTCTATCCCCCCTTCTTCTTCTTCTTCCAGGGGCGCTTCTCTCCCCCCTTCTTCTTCTTCTTCCAGGGGCGCTTCTCTCCCCCCTTCTTCTTCTTCTCCCAGGGGCGCTTCTCTCCCCCCTTCTTCTTCTTCTCCCAGGGGCGCTTCTCTCCCCCCTTCTTCTTCTTCTCCCAGGGGCGCTTCTCTCCCCCCCCCCCTTCTTCTTCTGATCCTTCTTCTTTCTCTTGCTCCTTCTTCTCTCCCTCTCCCTGTACTTTATCGCAGCGGCTTAAGTGGCAATAAGTGGCAATTGTATGTGATGATGAAGATGGATGTGGGGCGGTGGTATTGGTGGTGGTAGTGGTAGTGGTAGTGGTAGTGGTGATAGTGGGATCTTGGCCCAGTGTGTAGTGAGTGGTATAGTAGCAACAAGGATACTACTAAGGCAGGAAAGTGGGTAGAGAGAGAGAGAGAGAGTGTGTGTGTGTGTGAACAGGGACATAGGAGATTGGGAAAATTGTCCAACAATTCCACTGACCCGGGAATCGAACCCGGGATCTCTCGCGTGCTGAGCAAGTATGCTAACCATTACGCCATCAGCACCCCTAAAGTCCACAAGATAAATGACTCTTAGTACATTTTAATTCATTATCAAATAATGTTCCTGTTGTCTGTAAAGTGATTGATTGAGGTCCGTCGAAATCACATAAATACATATTAAAAGTTATGCGAATATTTATTACTGTATTGACATTTAGCGATATGAAGAACAATCAAATTTAATGTAAAATAACCTTAAATTAGATAATGAATCCTTATGTATACATTTGAAAATAATACAACTTTTCGGTTTAGTCCTCTTCCATTTGAACGTATCTATAACTTTCACCCTCAATGACTTCTTCTCACCTCACTGATCACAACCCTCTCACCTCAATGATCCCTCCCTCTCACCTCACTGATCACTCCCTCTCACCGTTCAGACCTCTCCCTCTCACCCCATTAATTAACCTCTTCCTCTCACCCTTCTGATCACTCCCTCTCACCGTTCAGACCTCTCCCTCTCCCCCATTAATTAACCTCTCCCTCTCCCTCCACTAACCTCTCCCTCTCCTTCCACTAACCTCTCCCTCTCCTTCCACTAACCTCTCCCTCTCCTTCCACTAACCTCTCCCTCTCACCTCACCAACCTCTCTCTCTCACCCCACTAACCTCTCCCTCTCACCCGTCTGACCTCTCTCTCTCACCCGTCTGACCTCTCCCTCTCACCCGACTGACCTCTCCCTCTCACTCGACTGACCTCTCTCTCTCTCTCTCTTACCACATTATCCTTTCCCTCTCACTCCACTAACCTCTCCCTCTCACCCGTCTGACCTCTCTCTCTCACCCCACTAACATCTCCCTCTCACCCGACTGACCTCTCTCTCTCTCTCTCTTACCACATTAACTTTTCCCTCTTACCCGACTGACCTCTCTCTCTCACTCGACTGACCTCTCTCTCTCACTCGACTGACCCTTTCTATTTACCCTATTGGCTTCGTCACCTCTTCTCAACTCTCACTGAACCACTCAATAATTTGGGCAATGAATGTAAAACAGAAATGATAAATTAATGATATATGTTGCACTACCTTATAAATAATTATAATATTAGTTTGTCGAATACTAAAATATGTCAAATTATACGTTTATGAAAAGGATACGTAAGGGAGAGAAAAGGAACTAATTTACACAATGCGTAACTTTGTACTGCAACTATCTTCATAAATATAATGTCTGGAAAATTTGTTGGCATAGGTATAAGATACGAGCCTTAAGGGGGAAGTTTTGCGTTGGTATAATTATCTGGAGCAACTGAAGCCTCCAAATTATTCCAAGCAACAAAACACCATTATTCTCGCTCTTCTGGTCCTGTTTCCTGGCATATACTTTGGAGGAATCAAGGCACTCCAATGTATCAAAAAAGAATTGCCACCTTAATTGTGGAACTCCGTTGTGTATCCTCACTGTGATTCCTGTAAATGAGATAAAAAATAGTTTACAAAAGGAAACTGGGTAACCAAGAAGTAAGGATGATGGAAGTAAGGGAAACGTATAATGAAGGTTAATGTATTGGTGGATGTACCCATCGCTAATTGTCGCTTTCTCCCCATGAGCCAGTCTTCACCACTCTCATCTCGGCTTCCAGTAATGTAGACGAGATAATATATTCAAGTGGCCGACAAGTGAGTTTAAATTTTTCCTTTTATTTTGTTTCCCATGGGTTCTTCATATTATGGGATACTATTTTTCTTTTCTTTTTCTTTTCGCACTGGCACGTTGAAATGAAAGAAAACCAGATACTGGTTTTGATACTGCTTATATATATATATATATATATATATATATATATATATATATATATATATATATATATATATATATATATATATATATATATATATATATATATATATATATATATATATATATATATATATATATATATATATATATATAAATGCTTTACAGCACTAATTCCAATAATCGAATATAGTAGCACCATATAAGGGCAAGTTAATAACATCAAAGAGAAAATACACTCGGGAAATCTTTCCTATAATTGTACCTGACAATTTTTCATCTAGGAAGAATTTTCCAGTCCAGTGTTACATTTAACGTTAGTCGGAAAGTGATCAATTTTAACCATCTCGTAAACATTTGAACCTCCCGCCTGGGATGAGATCACTTTCACACGATTTTCGTTCCTTTTCTTGTTTCAGAGGGTGTTTTTATTTGATACGGTAATTCAGGTATTTCTACAAATTCATAATAACTATAACAAATGGCCTCTTACTCGAGTGCTGTTGGAATAATATTTTCATTTTATATGTATTTCTAAGTTATACAGTAATATTGTTTGAGTGTGTAAGAGCCATAGTAATGTAGGTATTCCCAGTAATAAGAAAACAAAATTAGTAGTACTGTAATGTTACTACTAAGTAATTGTATTTGTAGCAAATAAAAACATTCACTCTGTGCGAAATAAAAGTTGCAATAAGGATTTAAACTCATCGCAATAACAACAACAACAACAACAACAATAAAGCTGCTATATGGTTTCAGATACACTCAAAGCAACAACAACGAAAAAGGTATAAAAAAAAAAAAAAATGACAGTTCCCCGCCCACCACCAGCCCCTAAAGTACCTCTTTGAGCAGATTCTAAGGTATTCCGTATAGGCCTATAGAGACCAACCACCTCACCGGACACATTAATAACACCACAATATTAGGCCTTTACCACGATCGGAGGCGAACCTGAAAATTGGTAATTGGGCGGCGGAGGCTCCTAAACTGGCGGAGGGTCGGCATAAGTAGTGATTTATAGTGATGATAATTATGTTGTGATTGCCTGGGTGGCTCCATATATCTCGCCATGCGGCCACTCTTAGGATGCTTTATGTCCTGATTTTGGGGTTATTTCAGGAGGTGTAGTCGACGTTGCCAGTTTAGCGTCTTTTTTTTACGAAGCGACCATGTGAAAATGCCCATTGTTTTTGTCGAATACATTTTTGCCTCGTAAGGACACGATATCATTAATTATTGTCTTGCGTGTAACAAAACCATCTCTGTTGCATCGTCATAATATCCTCCCAGAGAAATTACAGTTCCTACAAGCACTGGAAACCAACCCACACTATACCAGCCTCAGAGGAACGTGAAAATATACTGAGTTGGCATCACCTGTGTTTGATGGTGGTGGTGGTGGTGGTAATGATGAAGGCAACGAGTCCAGGGCAAGGAGGTAAATAAAAGGGGAACTTATGATGAGCTTTGTGGGTTAAATACATAAGTGTGGAAATTAGAATAGATGAGACAGCTATGAGAAATAACGGGATGGTAAAGAAGATGGAGAAGAAAGACTATCAGAGGGGAGAGAAGTAAAAAAAAAAAAAAAAAAAAAGACAGGAACGGTAGAGATGGATGAAAGAGAAATGGAAGAAAGGAGTGGAGATGGAGAGGGAATAAAGTAGAGGGAAGAAGGGAATTTGGAGAGATGTATAGGAGCTGAGGAAAGAGAAAGTAGTAGTGTTGAATAAGAAGTTCATTTGGGTTCATGATAAGAGGAAGGGAAATGAGAGAGCAAGAGAGAAGAGAGGCAAAAGGAAGAAGGATGAAGTAAGAAGGTTGGGTGTCAGAATATTTTGGGAGTTGAGGAATGGTGGGGAAGATGAAGAAAAATGTAAAGTACCGATAGAGAACGGGAGATTATGATGATATCGAGAAAAAAGGAGAGCATGAAATAAAAAAAGGTAAAGGGAGAGGATGAATGAAAGGAAAAGGGGGAGATATAGAAACTGAAATAGAAATGAGGTATTACGTAAGAGCATAAATGAGAAAGAAAAGGGAAGTAGAGAGGTAAAGGGTAGATGAGACAAAATCACTAGAAAATGAGTTAAAATTTGCAGAAAGAGGGAGAGAAAAAATAGAGGATGCCAGGAAGGGAGGGAGGGAAGGAGGGCAAAGGACAGGGACAGGTAGGCAAGACGAAGGGCAAAAGGGTTGGTGGAAAGAGGAGGAGGAGGGGACAGGAAGGCCTACACATTACTCCAATTTAGTCACGGCTGCTGGTGGCGGTGGGTAGCGATAGTCCTAACTGGAGGGTCAGTAAGTCAGGCTGGAACAAAGGTCAACCTGGCGTGGGATGAGGTGAGGCCCACGGAGGTATGTACAGATGCCCACAAAAATTTCTTCCCATCTTCTCTTGCACATTTTTTTTTTTTTTTTATAAGATGGCAAGGTGATCTTACTCTGTCCATCTCATTTTGTATCAGTTATTCCAAAGTCTTGATTGTACGACCAAATGGGGTAAGAGAAACTTGTTCTACTAAGATTTTTTTCACTGAACTATTTGATGAGACTCGTTACTCAGGATTTATACATCTGAGACGACCGAAACAGTTATATTTTGAACATGTATAAAGGAAAATGAAACACCATTGGATTAGATCAATGTAGCACAGCATGAAACAGACTTGCAGAGTTGAGCATTAACGGAGCTAAAAAGTGATCATACAAATATTTACTGTTCACAAGGAAAAGTAAACTAATTTTCGGTGAGCGGCCAATAATTTCTAAACATGTTTTTTATGCTTTAAACAACTACATGAGAGGCCTTAATCTCTAAGACAAAGAAAAGTTTAGTCACCATCACTAGGGTACAGCATCTCAAGCACAAAGTGGCCCAAATTCAGTTCAAACACAAAGAGCCTTCACAGTTAAAATATGATAAATAAGCCTTTCGACCTCATGATAATAGTTAAGGCAGATAAACACTAGGACTTAACAAGACGAGGAGCCTGAAGATTCCATTGGACCTTCTCGCTGAGACATAACAAAAACTTGTTACAGCAACAGTTTGTTACTTTCGCCATAATCACAATAGAATTACCCGGTACTGTTATGGAAGTGAACATAAAGTTATACACGACACATATATTTCGTCTTTGAACAGGCTCCGGCATCATTCAATTTTATAACGTTCAATTACATGATATCAAATTCCATTACGTTCAATTACCTAATAATCACTTATATAAAATTCAATTACATAACCTATAGTAGAAGAACACGGCGGTACAATGTAACGATCGAGGCGGGTGTAGTTAGTGAAGATGGATAGACCCGAGCAGCACCTGTGACCTCATACCTGTCCCCTTCACACTTGACCTCTCCTCACCCTTCCCGTTAAACCTCGTTAATGCTGTCCCACACTAATTCCTCTTTAATACCACATCTGTCCCCCTAAGGCGTGTCCTCCTCACAACTGTTCCACTCAGACTATGCCACTTCGCATCTGTCCCCATACACATGTCTGAAATTATCTCCTCTGTACACGTGCCCTTCCACTCTTATAGTTCTGTCTTTCAGCCTCTCTTATTCACACCTATCCCGTCTCACACCTGTCCCCCTCATTCCTATTTCTCTCCCCACACCTGTTCCCTCACTCCTGTTACTCACACACCTGTTCCTTCACTCCTGTTACTCACACACCTGTTCCCTCACTCTTGTTACTCACACACCTGTTCCCATACACCTCTTCCCTCACTCCTGTTACTCACACACCTGTTCCCTCACTCCTGTTACTCACACACCTGTTCCATACACCTGTTCCCTCACTCCTGTTACTCACACACCTGTTCCCTCACTCCTGTTACTCACACACCTGTTCCCATACATCTGTTCCCATACTCCTATCCCCCATACCTATCCCCTCCACACCTGGTTCCCGCACACTTGTCTCCTTCATAAATGTCCTCTTGATGCCAAAGCCCCTTGCACCCAACTCATATTCTCTTAGCCTACATCTGACTGCTTGCACTTGCCTCCTTCACATTTGTCATATGAGGGAAATGAGATATCATGAAATTATCAAAATTCTAACAGAAAATATACGAGGCAAGAGATGGTGAATATGGGGAAGAGATCTCATTGGGAAAATTGTTATGAAATTATCAAACAATAAAAACACGTACACGAATTTCCATAAAAGCATTGCCCAAGGATGTCAGAAGCCAAGCAATTGATTTTCCCAGCAGATTAGAGACAACGAGACGCCGCACCTCACTTTAGTAGACACGTGGGTATTGATCTCCAAGTCTCTCAAGGTGCATTGCATATCCCACAACAGACACAACTATAACACTTACTGCACGTCGGTATATTTCTGTTTAAGTCAAGTCAGGTTGGTTATACATTTAGCTTAACTTATACTGACCTACCTCATCGTATCTCATCAATGACAAGGTCAGTTTTGGCCAGGTTCAGGTATGTTATTATAGGTCATCAGATACGGTCAGTTATTGATTAATTTACGAAGCATATTATGTCATGTCTGGTTTATTCACGATAGATGATGTCAGATTTTGTAGTGAAATTAAAGGAAAAGCACAATGGTTATCGACGCACTGGTAAGAGAATTAAGGCAGTGCAGTAATCCCTGTAACATGCGATACTTTGGGGTTAATGCAGGAGGGAAAGTTGTCTCCGCCCTCCTGCAGATATATCAGTCCAGATAAGATCGGAGACTTGATTCGGGCGGCACGACTAGAGGGACAGCACTGAGGTTTTTGCCCAGTGAGTTTCTATTGTGTGGCTGCTGATTATGCCTGTGACTTGTCCCATTCTACCTCCACCTTATTATATCTGCAGCGTGTCTCTCTCTAGGAGTCTTCTTTTCTTATCATCTCGCATGTTCACTGGCTGTTGCTTCCTCGCTCATTCGGTTGTAATATACAGCAGTGGTAAGCTCCCAGTGGATAGTTTTCACAATGTTCTTCAATGGCTTCAATACTCTTCGGTGACTGTTCTTTTCTCCTCTCTCTATTTGACTCTATTATGCAGACATTTTCAGTAATCATTCATCTAATTTTTTGCTAAACTTATAGTATCTCACGAGCTTTTTTTTACTGTATATCGTATGCAGTTTGGTAAGGAATAAAAAGAATACAGTTATCACAGAAAAGTGTTCAAATGTTTGTTCATTAATGCTAATAATATATTTTGGCTAAAATGTGTACACGTACAGTTCATATTTTAACAACTGTAAATTAATCTGAAATCTTTTTGTATATCCGAAATGCTCCAAGTTATATAATCTAACAAGCAAAGTCCCAGAGAATTACAGATGATGCTACAATTCATTATAGTAACTGCTCGCTTTGCAGTGAATAATGTATGCATACCTGACTTGTAATAGGGGTGTTCTCAGCCTCACATACATGGTACAGTTGAGCAAGTAGGAAGTGGAAGAAAAATATGAATGTATATGGCCACATCTTCACTACCACTCAAAGTTCAGCCAATCACGTTCCACCTTACATTGGCTTTGAATTCTCAGTTATTCATTCATAAATATACGAGGGATTATACTACAAAGAACTACCAGATGTTGAAATATACAGCCAAATTTTTCTTGCACTTTCTACTTGCTCAACTGTACTTCTGCTTATTCCCTCGTGCTACATTTTACAAAGAGTCGTAGGTTTGTAGCTTGTGCCTCAGTGGTTACACAGCAGTTCTGTGTTGGTTGCTAATGAAATATAGGAGCTTCCTGTTAGGGATTCCCTGTTATTGTTGTATATAACTTGTATTTATACCTACTTTTATACATGCAGAATTAACAGTGAAGTATTGCTGCTATTCTCTTTTTTTTTCTCTCTCTCTCTCTCAAACTCTATAAACATGTGTATAGTCATATTTCTTAAACAGATCTTTCTTATGGTGAGCCATATATCAAACACATTAATATATATTCAGTATTGATTGTTAATGATGCCTTAACATATTACCACCCATGTGTGTGTATATATATGTGTGTGGTCAGTGCGTGTCTACATATGTCTATCATGTGTCTGCGCTACTGAAGCTTTAGTAATCTTATATCGACATAAATCGACTTGGGAATGAAGTATAGATTTGCGAGAGAGCGACATGATTGAATCCAGGATAATGCCTGAGTCTGTCCACGAGCACCAACCCGCGTTCACAGATGGCCTAGAACACAGGCCGCGGGTACGACAGCAGTGTGTGCAAAGAAGAGAACAAATGAGACAAAATTCTTGGTAAATTGTAAACTCGTCATGACTCGAACTGTTGGTACCATAGGAGGATCAAGGGTAATAGTTTGCTGCTGCATATCCTATGGTACACTTATGAACACTCTTTCTTCACCCAGCATGTGGAACTTTACCGAAGTGGAATAAAATATCACAGGTACTTTTCACATTATAAAGGAAACCATGCAATCGGTTCAGATATCTTGATATCATATGGAACTTTCTCTCTAGTTCTACACAAGTTCAACAACGTAAAGTTGTGATGTACACCACACCGTCATATCCCCAAACCACCATCACCCAAAGCCTACCACAAGTGGGTTGGTGAGGGAGTGTGGCTGGGGAAGGTTTCAAGGCCTAGTGATGAAGAGATATTATGTCAATTTTCAATGCATGCATCCAAATCGAGCCTTGTCGAGGTTTATATATATATAATATATATATATATATGACTAATTTCTATTCACTAGGTTACACCCATGAAACTTAAGACAAGTTCTAAAGCGGTTGGTAAAGGAGAGATGGAGTGCCTTGTGGTAGTTGGAAAATCATTGGAGTGGATATCACCAACTGAGTCACTAGGTCATAGGTACCGTAACTCGGCTCCTCCAACCGACATTATTTATCTGTACATTCTGAAGCTGTTTTATAGGGTAACTAACTCATCGGAGATTGTCGGTCAAAGCTCGTAAACTGATTTCGGGGCATGTTGGTGAATGGATTGCAAATATTTTAGTCATACAGCGGCAGAAAGTACTCGTCAGTCTGGGAAAACTGTTATTGTTCGGAATAAGTAAAAGCGCTTTACCACTTGTTTCAGTTCAACATCCACTGCAATGTATCAGTTATAAAAATTACTAATTAGTGATAATCCCAAATTCTTAGTAACTGCATGTATAGTATAAAAGGGATCTTGTTGCATTCATTATGATTAGAGCTGAAATTTTCGCCGGAAACTGGTGCATATGGAGAGGAAGGGCACGTGTTTGGAGAGGAAGGGCAAGTGTTGGAAGACGGAAAGTGGATCGAGAAAACCAGATAAGGGATAATAGCATTGCTTTTGTCGGTCACTTTACCTTTACCTTTAGTTTCATTTGTGTCAAGTAAGCGGAAAAAGAGCCCAACAAAATATAACCCAGAACTATAAACGTATCTCATCTGCGAAAAACGAGATCACCACTATATTGGACATTTTTTCATTTACATTCATGAGTACAAGTTAAAAAATTTGCACCCAGAGTAAATGGAACTGACGCTTAAAGCCTCCTGCCTTCCATATTAGGATCAACTCATCGACTGGCACCACACTGGCCTTAAAACCCGTGAAGTGAGTCAAACACCAACACCATCACGTGTTAGAATGTACTACTGTAGCTCACTTCACCAAAACTGATGGATGTTGGGCTAAAATGACAAGCCGGCCGAAACCACTCTCAAAAAAGTTTTCCTCCTGCGGAAGAATATGTAAAAGGACCCTTAAATATATCTTTAAATCTGGACTACAAGTTTACAGAATAGAGGTTTGACAAGGTACCCAAACCGGCCTCCTGTCGTCAGCTGTAATAAGAAGCCCAATAGTAGAGATTAGTGGGCCAGTAACATGAAGTCCATCAGTAACAGGTAGACGGCGACTGCAAGCATACACCTCAAACCGTAAGTGGAACATATGTCTTGAGCGAATTGGATTCTGATTCCTCCAACTACCGTATGTAAGAAAATAAATAATATACGACTAGACTAGTTTAATTAATTGTTTTGTTGCAGTGTTTGGAGAGCCACACAAACTCTCAAACGTCCACAATAAAATAGTGATCCGTTTAAGATTTAATTAAGTAAGAATATTATAACATATAAACGGCTTCTAACTATAAACAATAGGTTCACATCCATAGGTTTACAGTCATATATTCACTTGGGAAAGAAGGGATGGAGTAGAAGTGGATAAAGTGGAATAAACTAAGTGCAGTAAGACGATCATAATGAGGTAGTGAATAAAGTAGAACGACGACAACCCAGGGAAATGTATACGAAAAAATGACATGGATATTCTCTCTCCTTACTAAAACCTAAACATTGCATTGTATTAGCGTTTATATACACAGAATATAGAGTTAAAGGGGTATTCAACTTTTGGTACATTAGAGCACCTTGATTCCTCCAATGTATGCTAGAAAACAAGGCTAGATTAACAAGAGTAATGGTGGCCTGTTGCTTGGAATAGTTTAGAGGAATCAGTTGCTCCAGATTTATCAACACTGAACTTCTCCCTTAATATACAGGTTACAGAGCACACATCTATTTACGACTTATTTTTGTGAATGCTACCATAATTAACCTTTGATTGCCAGCTTTGTGATTGTAATAATTTTCTGTCTATCCCCAGTTGATTTACTATGCCCGAGAACAATAACTCCTTTTAAGAGGCACTCTGATTAATTTCGAACCAGAGACAGTGTCCATTCTGTATATATAACAAAATTACAGACGATTTAATTCAACCGAGGGGAAAAAAAGGCATTCAGAAGGTTAATTTAAGATAGAGAAGACGATAAATAAATGAAAACATATAATGGTCTTCCACAACATGCGTAACAGAGTTATAATGTTGTAAACCACAGAGGCAGCGAGCAAAGCACTGAACCATATCGAAATATACATACCAATGTCACGTATGATCTACATCTTCCCCTGTAAAAATAAACTGGCCAGAGTCATATGATGTACATCTTCCTTCACATATTAGCTCTTGTGTCTTTCAATTGCAGACCACCTACCATTATAGTGAACGTTCCCTATAACCCGGCTATTCGTAACAATCATATAAATAAATATAAAACAATATATATATATATTATATAAACTTCTTGCTTTACTTAGCTAAAGTAAGCTATATCTACTACATGAGAAATCGTTTTCAGCCAGACATCCATATCTGGATTACCGTAACTTAAAGATAGGAACCTCCTTGCCCAACTTCCTTTCACAATATATTATAATGCATGAGTGTAAATATATTTGATTATCGCTTCACATAAATATTTCATAAAAAAATGCTGGATGTGAACTCTGCTTCGTAGTAATATACAGTAGTTTTGAATCCATCTATGTAGTCAGCGCATTGAAAGCTTATTGTACTCCCTCTCATTGTCTCTCCTAAGTACATGCACGATCGGACACATAAATACAGAGACGAAAATACAGTGATTGATTGATTGATATTAGGCGCCGCAACAACGAGGTCATACAGCGCCAGGAAAAGGTGATAGAGAGGTGACAGCAAGCAGGAAGGAAATAGAAAGAAAAGAGTGACAGTTGAAGAACTAAAAGCTAGTGGCTGGGACCGAAGGGGCACCAAAACCCTTAAAGTATTGCCCACATCACTAATGCAGGCAATACGGGGGAAAATACAGTGACAAAAACGCTAAGTTGCAAGAAGAAATGAGGCTGTCTTGATGCAATAAACAGTCAACTGTTCTTGCCACGGGCTGATGTTTGTTAAGTTTAATGTGTTTTCGAGTCCACAAACAGCATTTAAGGAGACAACCAAGATGTCTTGTAATGTGTATTGTGGTATCTGGCCCTCATGCTACGATGCTAAGTTAGTGTACCGTTAGTAGTCATTTTCCAGACCTCTCTTGCCCTCATTATATTATAAGAAGGTGACTCAGCTACATACAGTAGTTGTTTGCTACAGTAATTGTTCATAAAATAGTAAACTTGTAATGTACAAATATTCTGATCACTCCTTCAGTAAATGAGATCTTACCATGGAAACATTTTATAGAAGTAAAGTCTGATATCACATAAGTACCGTAAACAATATCATATGAGTTTCCAAAAACTCTTAACATTACATTTATACCCATATTATTATCAGGCGGTTGACTGAAGCAACGAATCCACGTATTTACAGTTTGAAACACCTGGCCTCGCCATTCCATCACTGGCAATCAAGGACAATTTGTTGTGACTGTATGTGTCTCCATCATTTTTCATATCCGGTTACTTCCTCTTTATAAGGAAAGTTGAAGATATTTTTGGGCACTTTGGATATCGCTACAGATTCAAGACCTCTTCATTTTTCAATATCAAAACTAAGCTATCTTCTGGCATGGTTAAATTCTCTTATTTTTGTCAAGTATTTTAATCTAGGCAGCATATGGATTAACGATTCCAAAGCACCAGTGCATAAGGGAGACAGGAAACCGACTGTAAGGATGTATGGAATTGAATGGTTTGATCGGTATTAATGCTTTTGAAGCCTGGGTTGGTACCCCTTGTTGCCAGGTTGAAGTTGGAAGGATAGGCTACACAGTGTTGCCAACTAAAGAAGTGATACACAATATTTAGCACACCGAAATCTGAAACAATGAAATTACCATATGACAAATTAAATCATATTTTCAACCACATATAGTTTAATGTGTGCCCCAACAATTCATTCGCTTCCAGTGGCTGAGCTAAATATACTATTGTTTTTTTTGTGTGTGTGTGTGTTTACATTTTTGTGTGTGTTTTTTTCAGTACCTAAGCTGTGTATGGCAGTTAGCATATCAGGGTATAAGATCGCTAGTTACCACTCTGGCGTGAACTTCTTCAGGTTCATTAGACATCCATTGCCATTCTAAGCAGCGACTTGTATGATGCTATCACTCACTTGCTCTGCCTCTTCCAATCACATTTCATTCTCTCCGCACCGTTGCACACTTCCCAGCTGTGTTCCGAACTGAGACAACTTCTTCGAATGTGGAACCAATGTTGGGAATACTTTTTACTTCGGGTTCTTATTATCTAAATTAGAGATAGATAGATGGAGCATTATTAAGTCTAATTTGGGTACAATGAAGTAGGAGCGAAATTCATCAGTTATGAAAACAGGATTGAGGAGGATCCGCCTCGCCACACTTTGGGAATTTGTTGACCTGAAATTTCCTCGGTGCTGTAGATGACACGCCTACCAACACACTGGATGACACGCCTACCAACACTCTAGATGACACGCCTACCAACACTCTAGCATTCTATTGGTCCTGAAGCCTACAAAGCTGTTCTGTATTACGGCAATTTTGTCCCCGTGTCTTTATTGTGTTTTCTGGGTACTAAAAAGCCAACTACAAGAGTTAAGTTGCTTCTAACATTATTATATGGGTAACTTTAAACACTTTTGTGCTGTGAAATTATTGCAACTTATAGTCCTACCTGTCATACATTATTAAACGTTTAAGTTTGTATTTTGCAAAAGTTAATGTCTCTATTACAGTAAAGTCAGTGATGGATATAATAAAATTAATTAAATTGTCTTAAACAATTCCTATTTCCACAGAACATTTCCGTCAATCAAGGAAAATTTTGAATAAGATATATTAAATTATGTAACTGACAACTCCCTGGAGAACGCCGAAGGAGGGAGGGAGGGAGACGGAAGGAAGGTGATACTGGGAAGAGTGGGAGAAGGGGGGGGGGGATTGCTGGAGATGGAGGGGGATGAGAGAAGCGAGGGATAGAGGGGTTAGAAGAGGGAGGAATAGGAGGCAAGAGGTGGAGGGGAGAGGTAGGGCACTGAAGGGAGGTGAGACGGAGGGGGGGGGGGTAGTGAGGCATGGGGAGGGGGACTGGAGTTGGGTAGGGAGGCATGGGGAGGGGGACTGGAGTTGGGTAGGGAGGGATGGGGAGGCGGACTGGAGTTGGGTAGGGAGGGATGGGGAGGGGTACTGGAGTTGGGTAGGGAGGCATGGGGAGGGGGACTGGAGTTGGGTAGGGAGGCATGGGGAGGGGGACTGGAATTGGGTAGGGAGGCATGGGGAGGGGGACTGGGGTTAGGTATAGGGAGGGATGCAGTTCAGTACACCCTGCATCACCACATCAAGACTCCACCACTGCTGTCATTACCTCCCACTTTATTTATCCTTTGTGTGTCCGTGTTTCCGTTGGTCGTGTTCAAGTTGGTACATCATCACTCTCCAGGACGCAAGGTAAAGTGATAAAGGACGTCCATGGATAGGGAGAAATATATAATTATGATGTTGTTGAAGGTTGAGTGTGATGAAGGCTGCGAGGAGTTGGAGCCTGTGTGTGTGTGTGTGTGTGTGTGTGTCTCATCATGGCTGCCGGTGTGAGTTGTGGAAGGTGTTATGCTGACCACACTTCCTATAGCCTCTATTCACTGTGTTTAAATTAATTATGTCAACACCAATTCCGTTTCGAATCAAATGCATGTTGATAAGAACAGAGAAATGTTCATATATTGGTAGGTTTGGGAACTACTATGACAGTACTGTCACATCCCTTAATAGCCGACCTATCGTTAGACATCAATATTTACAGTACATGTGTTGATTTAAGACATTCGTTAATTCGTCTTGGTGGGCAAAGGTGATGTTGTTGAAATAAATGCACAAATACAGATGCACAAGCTTTCTCTTTTTGGTTGAAATGTATCCGTACTCGTTTTGGTGTTTTTGATGCTAGTGAGTAAGTAAGGATGTATTATATAATGTGTATAAAACGAGAGAACTATTCCAAAAATATTTATATCAGCCAACGTATTCGCCATCTTTACCTATCATTAATTTTAACTGATCATCGACTCTTTTCTGTTCAGTCGCTCTCCTATACTTTTCTCTTCTTCCTCCCATATACTAACCCGGTAGGCTACACACAACCGTATGTTTGTGTGTTTGTCGATGAAGGATATAACGATTAAGTCCGAAGCTGTACCTCAAAGATCTTACTACTTGATTCAAGGCCAACTCAAACTTCAGTAGAGGATGATCACACACACACACACACACACACACACACGGAGTCAATCAGCGAGACTAAGACGGTGTTGAGGGTTCGCGGGGGGAATACTTAAGTCGGTCGTCAGTTTCATGGTCGTAACTCAACACTTGACTGGAACAGCGATACGAGCTGGCGTGAGATGTGTTCTCTCTCGCTGCTTAACAAGTGTTTTTCGTGTTATACCTTCTTGTTATCGCACTCACTGTGGTGTTGATTCGTTTCTCTGGCCTTTCTTAATTGTTGTTCTTAGTGTTTTACATTCGTGTTCTCATGCTGGTGGTGCCGTTAATCTGTTAGCATTCTATTCCCATTATGGTCGATCTGAGTTTTTTGGGTTAAATTTGAGAGTAATAAAATTATAATAGTTTTATAAAGTGTTATAATATTAAAATTTTGAAGAATAACTTTTTGTAAATACAGTATTACTGATAACAACATCGTTGTGCCATTGTATAGCCAATTCAAATTAAACTGATTTCAATAAACTCCTTTATATTAAAGCAAGAGTTTGCACACTAGGTAAATTTGCACTGAGTAGGGTCTTGCTGTGAAATTATTGAGCACATTTATCCAGTACTAGAGGCAGGGACCCGTTTTTCCAGCCGTTAATCAGCCATCTAACTTTGTAAGGTGAGGTCCTCATCACGAAGCAGATAGATGATTTACTGTGGCATCTTATATCGAATGTTGCCTTGTGTCTCTCCTACGCCCTTCTTACACTCCAGTGTCTTGATAATCAGGATCGTAAATCTTCATCTAATCAGCTGGAAGGGAAAAGTTGAGGAAGAATTCGAGATACTTTGTTGTTTTTCTGCTATATCGAGTGTCTGTGTTCAGGTCCCACTAGTGGTCAACTCACACGTTAGGTATTGGTTAACCAGCATCATAAATTTTCTCTTGATTTGATGGCGATGCATGTGGAATATGTTAGAACGGTTCTCTAATTTACTATGATATTTACTGTCCGAGTGACTGTTTTCTGGGTTAAGGACCATTCTTCTCACACTCTAGGCTTTAGGTTACCAGCATCGTAAATCTTAACAGTGATTTGATGACGAGGAAAAACCCGAGAAACTTCCCAAACAGCTCTTTGATTTACTATCACTTCTGGTGACTGTCTTCAAGGCCCTGACATTTTACTCGCTCTCCTAACTAGATTTTATTAGCAATAAATTCGTATATCTTAATCTTGTTTTATGAGGAAGTTGAACACTTGATAGACTTTTTACTTGGCTTTTTAAAGGAAATACTAATTTTTGCTGATTATAGACGTGATTGAGTCCATAGTTTGTAAAGTTTGTCGTACTCTTTTCTAACTCACAACTACATTGACACTGTAAATATGAGAAAAACATAGATTCATAGTGTCATCACATGTTTATACCTACTATACTCTTGTCTTCCTTATTCCCTGTACCACGTCGAAGAGCTTTGACTTGATCTACCTTTTATTTTTACAGTATATATATTATAAACTGCTAAAATCTGTTTAAAAGAGGAAGGTTTTCTATAACGATCCTTAATTGGTATGGATATCGTAGAGTCATTCAGCATGGATTTATTTTGACATGTATATACAGTAAGTACACTGTCTCTGGTAGTAAAGAGAACAGAGTTCATTAATGTTTAATAATGAGTGAACTTAATCGCAATCCGTAAACATGTCTTCCCCTGCGACCACAGCTTCTCCTACTAACAATTTCAGTGCGTATAAATGGATGAGCAACATTAAACCTTTGGCTCAGTCTGTATCTTCATCTTCCATCAATTCTGTCTGCAAAGGGGACATTATTTTTGAGCCGGTCCAGTGTCCCTGAGAGAACGTCTCTCTCTCTCTCTCTCTCTGAATGTGTGTGTGTGTGTGTTAGAGAGAAAGAGAGGGATGAGGAAGGAGGGTGGAGGTGGGTGTGGTTGGGCAAGCAGGAAAATAATCATAGAAGTGTGTGTTTACCAGCTGAGGCCACCAACACCTGCACGCTTTACACGTCAGTAATTACGGCCTTCAGAATAACACCAGCGTACATTCAGAACAGCACTAGCTTAACGTCAGAGCAGGGCTGGGGTGAGTTAAGGACAGGAGCAGCTTAAATTCATGACAGGAGCAGCTTAACTTCATGACAGGAGCAGCTTAACTTCATGACAGGAGCAGCTTAACTTCATGAGAGGAACAGCTTAACTTCATGAGAGGAGCAGTTCTTACTTCAGAACAGGGCGGGTGTAACTTCATAAAAGAGGCAGCTTAACTTTAAAAAAACAGGGCAGGCTAACTTCAGAACAAGACAGGTACACTTCAGGACAGGAGCAGCTTAACTTCAGAACAGTCACAGGCGTGAGCTCAGGATAGGAGCAACTTAACTTCAGTACTGGAGAGGCTTGACTTCAGAACAAGATTAGGACAGCAGCAGCGTACATTCAGAGTCTAAGAGGCGTACCGTACCGTACCGTACCGTACCGTACCGTCGGAGCAGGAGTGCCGTAACTTCTTAATAGAAACAGTGTAACTTTGAGATAGGAGTGGTGGAGTCATTGTTTTAAAGGACCCTGCGGTCGTGTATGAGAATTGGATGTTTCTGATTCCTCCTGACTATGCCAAGGAACAAGCTCCTTCCATATAGGTGGTATTACGTGGCAATATTTGAAGGACTCATTTACCTCCAATTGTCTTACTACATTATAGGTTCCTTAATACGAGCGGGTAAAGCATTATCTAGCCGCAATTTCTAGCGTGTTTGGGTGATGCATCATGTGTTTAATATAAGCTTAAATTATGGTAATCAATACATTGTCTGTTATTGTTAAACATTTAATATACTGTACATCACAGAATTACAACGCAGGTTTGAGTATCAATGATAAAGGTTGGAAATATTGTACTATTATTGTTATAGATTACCAAGGTCGAATTCTAATAAGGGTATCCGATATTTGTTCAACATTTCCTTGGATAATTTTTCACTTTCTATCGCAAGTTGCCCTCAACATTAAGCTTGTTCTCACTGTGTTGTCTAGGTATAGAGTAAAGAAATTTCCTCCCATTTTTATATAAAAACTGACAAAGTATTACAGTCAACTGTAAACTACTCTATACATGTCACATGAAGTCGTCAGGGGCCGTATGTATACTACATATACATTTATACTAAGTAGGATACATGACATTGTGTATGGACAATGTTGGTATCATAAATACGATGATGAATGGAATTTTTCTACGAACTTTTTATTTTGGCTGTATCTACAGTATGATCTGCACCAGTATTTATCCAACATCCACGTGCAGTCGGATTTGAAGCACAGGTCTTGGTACAGTGGTTTTGGTGGAATTCCTGTTTTCAGGGTATCTGGTACGAATCACCAGCAGACAATTGGGATTTCATATATAGTGCAAGGACAGTAAACCTGAAGAGTCCTGTTGGAAAGCAATTGGTTTTTGTTTTATAAAATATGGTAAGATATAAATACTACATTAGGAAGAAAAATTTATGGCAAATATGTTATTTATAGTTTCTTAAGGCCAGAAGTGCAGTAGCGGACTCTAGTCTTACAGTATTTCAATCCAAAATAAAATAATATATTTATCCATCACAGCTCTGTACAACCTCAAATGGATAGTGTTCCCTGCCCTTGTTATTGCCTTGTTCACACTAACCAAAAAGCCACCACATATAACACTTCCATGATCCAACGTAACCTCCTAAGGATACTCTGATGTTCCTAACTATGTAATATATCTTACAAGAAAGAGTTAAACTTAGAGCGCTCTTTGAGAATAATAATTGTCCAGACTGCAAGCCAATATACCCCAAAGCATTGCAGTGGAAGCAGATCGTTGACAATTATTGCACGTCTGGGTCAGCGGATCGTGAGAGTAGTGAGGGGAGGTGAGAGGCGATCCCAGCTGAGGGACATCTCGAACAAGTTTTTCCTTCACAAGCAGGAAATTAGGGGAAGCGGATGTAGCCCTTCATCATGTGTTGGGGCGGAACAAGTTCGGGTCTGGATCTGGTCCGGTTATTATGTGTTGAGAGAGCGAGTTCGGACTTCGAACTTCTTGTGTATTATTACATTTTGTTAGCGGCACATGTTCGGGAATTGAACTGGTCTGAAAATCGTATGTTGGCGGTACGTGGACAGGTGTTGAATATCTATTTCTAAAACTCTGGTTAATGGTGCAGAAAGCATTCGATTTCAGTAATAACTTCTTGAATTTTCTTATGACACAAGACTGGAGAAAACATATCTGGATTACACAGGTATTACTACTTACGTGTAATAATTGATTTCAATTTGACACGCGTCAAATATATGATTAGACCAATACTTTCTTCATTCTTTCTTCCACCGGATTCCAATGGATTTCATAACAGATATAAAGAAAGATTGTTGTCCTCAAATCAGTGACTCTTCCAAGTAATTAAAGTCTGGACGTATAAAAAAAGTTTCTCTCTAGGTAGTGTGAATTATTATCTGCAGAGAGGCTGGACAGTATTAAGTTGGTAGTGTATTGTGGCATTCTTAGCTGGTGTGTTGTGCAGATGGTGTTCTGTGGTGATATAAAGTTATTATGTGACATGTTATTATTAAAGGCGAATTAGGTGTTGGTTTAAAAAGCGGGAGATGTGTTATTCTTGGTGAGGAGACACTGATGATGGACGGTTATCTCAGATGAACAGGTTTGGCATCGTCGGGGTAATTGAATGCTTTGCCTTCTAACTCCGAAATTATGAAGTGATTCCTTATCTTCTATTCTTGTTTTTTAAGCAGAACACGGGCTTAAATACAGAAGCACTCGTGAACGTACGAAAGAAAACGCACATAATAACATATATATTCAACACAGTGCAAAGGAAAGAATCATAGATTGACTCGTATACAAGGACACTTGTATTACATCGAGTATTGTCATATAACTATATTTATTCATATACATGCACACAAACAGTAATATAAACTCATGTAATAACTAAGGACACACACACACACACACACACTTACATACGTCAAATTCACTGGCAATACAGTGCACGCATGACAATATTGAGATCTCGCTGCTATGTAAGGAATAGATGCAAAAACAAAATGCTACAATTTCCTACAAAGTCCACATTATCCTTCAAATGAAGACCAGTAGGCTCTGAAAACTCCGTCCACTGCTTACTATTAACGAACGATGGGCTCCATATAAACACTTGGAAATTTTCGAGTTTTATTTGTGGGAAAACGTAATACTCTGAGGCAAGGATGCTCTGAGGCTTCTCCATCTGTACACGAGCAAGGGAAGACACGCTAATTTGGGTAATTGTTCTGGGCTACCATTAAGTGCCCTGAGCCACGCCGAGGTAACGAGGGATCTGGGACATATGGACGCCTGCAAGAGGATCTGAAATCTGAATCCCAGTCCCTAGAAGTCATAATGAATAATCTTGAAGGCGGACGAGATGTTATCGTACGACAGCGAATCATTGATGATAGATGTGCATCTAGTACAGTCACTCAAAGAGTTTTATGTCCCAGATTGTGTAAAATCCATATGACACCACACTACCAATAAATGCGAGTGATGGACATTTCAATACTATGTTTAAATACAAAATACAGAGTGATTATTAATGTTTCGAAGAACATACTACAATATAGGGGATGGTTACCATAAACAGTATAATCTTATCCTAACTCACTCAACATACGGTAATCCTTCAATGCTAACTGTATGGTCACACTGTCCAAACATACATCGCATTCTTCACTTGGAAATTAATAATCCTTCACTAGTCACATACTTTTCACAGCTCCTGTATATACCGGTGTGAGTGAGGCCACGTCCCTAGAGTAGCAACTGATAATGCTTTAGTGATAAGGTCATGTACAGGGGGAATCACATGAAAGGATAGGTGTTAAGACCTGCCAGTATCCGAGTGACGCCATATTGGGTCTTGAGGTCACAGTAAAAGATGGGGTTTGAGAAGTTGAGATATGCATTTGTCGAAAGATTAATGAAGTGATAAAAAGTTCTCAGTGCACAATCATGGTGTCTCATCGGGACCAGGGCTCTTTTTATGCAAATAATGAAGCGCTACCTGATGTTGAGGTTTATCCATACAGAACAGGTACCCGTCTTTCAGTCTGGTTCACTGGGTCACAAAAGCATTGGTGTATATTTGACTACAGAATGAAGGTCACCGAAGTACAGTATTAGTGTCTGACATCAGCAGTTGTTCGAATGTTTTTGGTAGGCATTAGATACTTTTTGTACCAATACTTTCATGACCCGATGAACTGAATACAGTATGCAGCGTTGTGGATTCTCGTTCTTTCAAACCAGTGAGGTTGGTGTTTCCATACCTGGCTACTTGTCTTCTGTTTCTTGACATAATTTTATTTCAGAATCCAGATATCAAAACAGCCAGATTGATTCTTGGTGTGAATAGAATGAGACTTTGCATCGCAGTATGTACCTCCTATTAGCGTCGACGACTATACGTTCTGGTTATATATATATATGCAATACGTTAGAGTATCTTTAACCTGTCTATGAATCAGAGTTTTTCTTCACTTATTGTACTATGCTAATAAGTCAATTGTCTGGGTTTTTATATATGATTCCGAGTTGAAGATTATTAACATATTAAATTTACTCATGAATATCGAAATCACCAACCGCCTAATATGGAACTGAAGGAAATTAACTTTTGTCACCAGAACTTTCCTATAAATGAACTCAGTATGAAGATCTGAATCTTAAATTGCTCTTTCTTGCTCTTCATATACTGCAAGGTAAAATCATATTCAAATTGCCTACTCAGTAATGATAAACTAACCTGCCCAGACCATCACTCAACACGGGGTCGCAATTATCCCATAAGGAAGAGATAAGATAGTGAACAGAGTGAAAGTTTGTCGATGACACGAGGTGACAGAGAATGACTTTCCTACCCGATAGACCAGAACAAATAAGCACCGACCCCTGTCCTATACTCGATAAAGCCATGAGAGTCTAAAGTTAATTTGGAGTAATACAAGGGATCTTTTTCCATTCTCATGACAAGTGTGCAATTTGGGTGGATATTAGTTATTTCCACCGTGGTTAATATGGAGTGTGATTTACTCTATTATCTCAAGAAGGCAAGCATTATCTCTCTCCCCCCTCTACCACGCGTTCTTATTGTTGAGGCCATGAGAGCACAGTGCATTCTTACAAGATGCACGCACACTTTCTGCACTCCATTAACGTTCTTTGAAGTATTACATTTTACTTAACATTAAAAAAAAAAAAAAAAAATTGAGACAAGTTATTGCCTATGTATTCATATAGTATACTCTATTTATGTTTACTTATTTCGTAGGTTACTTTATCCAGTTTTAAACACAGATCTGAAAATTAGATAAATGTGCAGGTTATATGCATAGGAAAAAACATTGAATGAAACTCACCACCATGTACAGTTGGACAGTCAAGATTATACAGTCATGATTTCGTGGTACAGCCCAGGTGGAATATTCTTGTCCCTCTCCAGTAACCAGTGACTTTTGTCCGGTACACTCGTGATACATAATTTCTGACCAGAGTGTGATGAGCAGAAAGCTTCGAATCGCCTGGTATTGCTCATTTCCCCACCCAGTACACCTATAGAGGCTGAGTTCGAATGCAGGGTATGTGTGTGTGGTGCCTGCCGTTCATCTCTGGTCAGGGATTTCGTATCACGAGTGTACTTAACTATTGTCGCCATCCTACATCCTAGTTCTGCCCTTGGTATATCTCATTGGTCGCAAAGAAATATTATACTGCGAGGAACTGAGCATATTACACCTCGACTGTAGCTCGAATTCCTGCATCCAACTATATACTTTGAAAACATAGCAATGTCTAAATCTGTACTCAGTCATTTCTTTTCATAAATTTTCAGTAAACATAAGAAGAGATCTGTGTACGAGGTGTATTTCAACTAACAGCTACGTAATCAGGTATTGTCTCATCACTCTTATAAACCTGGAATAACTGTTGGCAACTTTATAACTTTTGAAATAACTCCATATCACCCTTTGTTTCTCAGTGATAAATGTTTTGACTTTGGTATTCGGCCTAAAGTGTTCTGTTCCGAATCCTAGCTCAGGAGTTCCGGCCTAATGAGGAGAGAGGATTCATTACGGACTTCCAGCTCAGAACTGATCAGCCATTACTAACTCCAGATGATTTCTCAGGTGGGAGTGAAACGCTATACTGTAGTTACTCCCAAACGTTAAGGGGAGGACGTCTTTTTGGTAAACTGGAGTGCTTCTGATTCCTTCAAACTATGCCACGAAACATATCCCTTTATTAATAACATTCAGGGGGTCTGTTTCCTGGCAAAGTTTGGAGGAATCAGTAGCGCTTCAATTCACCATCATGAGTTCCTTCCCTTAAGAACTTCTCTCATGAATCAATTACAAACAAATCACCAGTAATGTATTATACTTGCACTAATAATGCCTTAAGATTTAATAGTAGTATGGTAGTATGGTTCGTGAACTGCAAAACTTTAATTGATTTTTTATCTGTTACCACTGAGCGATATACTCTAATTTGTTAGCATCGCTGTATATACACCTTTAAATTGCAAAGATTAATCACGGTTTAATATAGGAAGCTTTCTTCAAACATCGAAAAACAACATTAAATATTAGGACATAATCCTTCACATGTGCAAAATTTCAACTTGAGATATTACCGACTTGTACCTTATCTAAAAGTTAATAAGGTCGTCAAAGAAGTTTGCTTGAGGCCGTCGTCAAGGTCAGCACGACTCTGTTAATAGATTTTATGAGGTACAACTTGATCATAACAATGAGCTTCATCTTTTGACTCTTGAGATTCTACAATTTGATCAGGGAGGTCAGGGATATTTGCGTCTCTTAAAGTATTGCAGTATTTCCTCTTATCGACATATATATAATTTTATATATATATATATATATATAATTTTTTTTTTTTTTTTTTTTTTTTTATAACCTTTTCATGCTTATGCCTTCCCCTCAGGTATTATAAGTGGTATATTTCTTTACCTTAACCTTCAAAATTTTATTCACTAGATATCGATTATATTCATTTGTGTGTCAATATTTCATATTTTTTTTCTTATACCAAAAATAATGCAAAGGGTTGCAATAGGTTTAGACAATATCGTCTGCCTTTATGTCTGCGTATAGATGTCAAGTAGAAGACTGACATCAATTGATATGTTTTTGGGACATACAATAAAGGTTGAGGTTATAATATATTAGTACACGATGCTCATCCACAAGGTTTACATCACAGTTTACATCATCAATATCGTCACTACATTATATTTTAGATCACTACCTACTACGCTATTGATATATCCTACACGATGTTTTCTTACCATGGATGTCTCGTATTTATGTATTGTACAGTACTGTATGTGTGTCCTTTTATAATAATGTGTTTAAGAAGAGGTTAACTATTCGATGACGCAGTATTACTTTATTATTTCCTTCGTCATATCTCCAATAATATCCTTATTATTTTCATTTTACTCTAAAGCAGCATCCCTGTTTCAATGCAAAACCATAAGTAAGAAAAAACATATCTCCAGAGAACACTGAGAGTATAAACAGGAGCTTAAAGAAATAGACTGTTGTGGTCGAAGTAGTTGGTCACCGATTCCCTCAAATTGTACCAGGAAACAGATTAATATCCCAATATATATATATATGGAAGTAGGTGTTTTGTTTTATAGTACATAATGGAGAAAACAGTAGCAATCAATTTCAACCATATCTCATGAAAATATTATATACTGTCAGTTTAATGTACACGTATAATCGTATACAGTACTATTTCATATATTATAGACAAACTGTCTTCCTAAATCGCCTTAATATTAATACGACTACATTTTTATTTTAGTTTTTTTTAGTTTTTTTTTTTTTAGTTTGCTGAGGGCCAACAATACAGCCTAACATTCTTAATTATTTTCCCCTCCACTCAGTGATCTTCAGATGCTGTACTTTGATAACCTGTATCACGACTCCCACCCAGACTATAATTTTTGTTCTCATCAGTTTTATCATCTTTCCCTCTCTGAGCATTCCACAGACTGTGCGTGATGAGAGTGATGAAGTGGTGATGAGCACAATTGACTTATCACTCTTTCCTCTTTGCCTTTTCTTGACTTTCCTTACCTTTTCTTGAATTTCCTCACCTTTTCTTGAATTTCCTTACCTTTTCTTGAATTTCCTTACCTTTTCTTGAATTTCCTTACCTTTTCTTGAATTTCCTTACCTTTTCTTGAATTTCCTTACCTTTTCTTGAATTTCCTTACCTTTTCTTGAATTTCCTTACCTTTTCTTGAATTTCCTTACCTTTTCTTGAATTTCCTTACCTTTTACAAAGTTAACCTCACTTTTTTAGACCCAACAAACACTGAGAGCGAAGCCTATTCCTTTACGTTTTCACGGATAGGCTACATTGCGACAGAGCTTAACCATTTATAAAGTATACTAAATTTATAAGAAGTTATACTACTCTGCGAACATAACGGCTGTATTTAATTAAACCTTTGAATTAAATCTAAAAATATTAACAGAAAACTGTAGAAATTCGTTTTACAAGTTGTAGAAAATTTGGTCATTTCTGTTTACAATAGTAGCTAATGAAGTAGCTAAGGATGCGCAATAACTTTTTTTTTTTTTTTTTTTTTTAGTATGTATCTTCTCACTGTACGCATTTGGTTTCATTATATAAGCACTCACTCAATTTGTGCTGAACATTTAATACTTTAACACATGCTCATATGGAATAATGACTCGGTGGTTTGTCTTCACCGTCATTTTGTAATTTTTTTACTTACCAAAGTCACGCATTCATTTCCTTTCTCAGTTATTTGTTATTCATCGTGTAATATTATATATTTCCCTACTTTCAAGGGGCCTTCACTAAACTTAGATTTCATCCAAGATAGTTCACATATTACTTATAATGTATTCCATAAATGTGTACAAATTCGTAATAAACTCCTACATACCGTACAGTTTCTACATACTGTACTCCCTCAAAGTATATCTGCTCAAGTGTCACCGACCTGTTGACATGGAAGTTAAAGTGCAAGAGGTAGACAGTTCACTCCCTGCTCCTGTTCACAGTGCAGGCAAAACTGGTTCCTGATACACAAGACAAAGGTGGTTTTAATCATGCCGCTTCGTGGGACTGTAAAGAGTTCATCCCTAATGCAGCACTAAGTGGGCTCCCTATCACGAAACGTTGGTGTGTTCATTCTATTCAATATTTGACTGCCGATTCGGTTAAATAAATATGGATCTGAGATTTTGTTCGGCTATTACTTACTTGATATATTTGTATAATCATCGAAAAACGTAAAATTTGAAATATGGGAATGCATAAGAAAAAAATAATAAGATTTTGTTTTTTTAATTATTCGTACGTTTAGTCATTTTTCACCGAGAATATTACGAGACACCAATAAATTGACTGTACTTTGGTCGTCGTAGGTAATGAGGGACTGTACACACAAGACTGGAAGGCCTGTGGATCAGGATGGAGGTCTTTCGGAAGTAGCCTAGTCGTTGGAAAGATGCTGTGATAACTAAAATTGCTGCCACTGTGGTTGGGAATTTGGCATCTCTTGCACTGGTAAACGCAATAATTTTTTAGTTGGAGTGACCTCTTTCGGACAAACGGGATGGGGGGCGGCCTCATTCCTAAAATATCTATCTGGAAACATTTTACTCTTGTATACGAACACTCACGCTCACATCACCATAAATGTCACTACCATCATCAACCCTCCATCAATATCACCACCATCATCAACCCTCCATCAATATCACCACCATCACCAACCAACACTGTCACCACCAACACTGTCACCACCAACACTGTCACCAGCCCACCAAACACACATTGTCTCCTGCATCACCATCACCCACTACCACCAACCAACCAACATTGTCACCTCCATCACCAACCAACCAACATTGTCACCTTCATCACTAACCAACCACCACTATCACCAACCAACACTGTTATCACCACTACCACCATCACTAACTAACATTGTCTCCACCACCATCACCCACTACCACCAACCAACCAACCAACATTGTCTCCACCACCATCAACAACCAACATTGTCTCCACCAACACTAACCAATCAACAAGAAGAAGAAGAAGAAGGCGCTCCTTGCATCGCTCCTGCCATCAGTGTCATCATAAAACCATCACCAGCATATCTCTATCACCGCCGACCCTACTTTGTAAACAACACGAACCAAAACTGTCCAAGCCTACCCAACTCACTCGTCAACACGTTATATCCCACCCTGTCTAGTTTATCATTCTTATTTCTCTACCTGGTTCTGTTACTCTGGCTGTCCATCAAACTGTGGTCCAGTCCAGTTAGAAAACGTCCACTAATATTAGTTCATCGGTATTAATTTTTTGTGTTGGTCATTTATCTGTGTTTAAATCTAGTCTGGAGCTTTGTTTCGAAGGACCTCTCGCCTTTGTTGTAAATTTATCTGTCTCTCACAGATACATGAAATTATTTTGATAGCTCTAATATTCGTTCATTGTAAGGATGTTTTCATATACTTTACTACTCCATGATCCATTTTTCAGCAGTTTATTGTTTTTCTTAATTATGTTTTGTGTCGATAACCTGGGTTATAAGGCAATTAAATGTATTCAGAACTCATAATATAAAGATTTCTTTAAACATTACTCGTGAATAGATACACTTTTAACATTAGCTTCTTCCCACTTCTTTTTCCAAAATGACATACCATAACGTCGGAGAATTTTTTTTTTTTTCGGATTTTGTATAATGTCTTAAAAAAAAGTGAACATAAACTCAGAGCGTTAGTGTTTCTTTAATGGAGGTATTATTTTAATGCGGTATTCAAGACACAAGATAAATGGATAAATTATTGTTGGTGATTTCAGGTACTTAAGTGATGCAGGTTAGAGTACGATGTCATTATCTTCTATGACATTTTTATGCCAGGAATTTCGAATGTCTTGTGAACTTGATGTTTCTTTTAATCAATTTCTATTATACGTAAACAACACATGACTCAACTGTTGCCTGCAGTATACACTTCCATTGCTTGGCTCAACAAATTCGATCACTGGAAAAAATATTATCCTTGGTGAATCGCAAATGTCAGAAAATACTGAGAAAATATTGTTTGTACAGCCACCAACATAAGCACTGTCGCCTTATTTGCCATATTGTGCACCTTAGGGTACCATAATCTTTACAGACTTGTGAATTAAAACACCAGAGAAAATTATTTATTTGTCCACTGAATATTATGGTTTTGTATGGAGAATGTGCCTGTTCGATTATTCTGTTATTGGGTAGGGCGAGCGCACTTGTTAGCGAGTGTAGGCTACTTCCTTTCCAGAGAAGTATATCAAACTCACCAGTGACATACAGTATCCCTCATACAACTATTCTCTTACAATGAGCATCTTTCAAGGGAAATGCAAGTCTATGAATCAGAATTTCAAGAGTCTTATCGAAATATACAAAATAAAGTTTCCTTAGATTTTTTATGTTTCCTCAGTACACATTATTATTGAAATCTTTCGATATTCCCGTTCTTTATAAAATTTCATCAGCACTTGGAACAGAACAATGAATAACTAAAATAACAATCAATTATATTCCGTTTGTGGTCTATTTGCGTTATATAAATAGAAGCTGATAATGTCTTCACCGGCTGTCCCCTTTTACAGCGGATAATCCGTCTCCATCTGCTTCTGTTCCCAGCAACCTCCAATGTCGAACCTGCATATCATACCTTTACCACATCCATAAACCTCCTCTTTGAACCTTCTTATATACTTGTTCTTTTAATATATTTGTTTTTCTAATATACCTGTTCTTCATACTATCAGTCTTTGTCACTATCAATAAAATCGCAGCATCTCCAACTGTGCCTCCTTCAGCTCCTTCATTTGTTTTTTCGTCAATGCCTTCCGTCTCAAAGCCATGCAACATAGCTGGATTTGTAAGCTTTCTACTTTATTGTTTTATATTTCCTTTCATCGTAAATCTCTCCCGACATTTCTTTATAATTTCATCCTACCTTTACCTTCTTCTTCATTTTGATTACCTTACCACTCTCTCCGTTATTTTAAATAGTTGACCCCAAACATTAGACTCGTCCACTCTCACTATCTCTACTCCCTGCTGGTAATGTATGCAATAATTTACATTCTTTATATGTTTACGTCGTGTCGCAACTTCATTACAGTAATTTACAATTATAATTAGAAGTACTACGTATGTTAGCTACAATATCACTGTTCTGGTTTGGTGTTGTCCCTGAGAATAATGCAAGATTCTGCCTAATACTATGGCCGGAAATCTCTTTTTGGTATGATGAAAAAGGTACCGTGTATAAGTCAGGAATCTTATCTTGGCCTTATCATATCTACGAGTCTCATAATCTTTTATCTTTCTATCTCTCTCACTGTACATTTCCAGGCTCCTCTAACTAACCAGTTACAATGTATTCTGCTGAAATTGTGGGATTAATATTAATGAAAACATGTCAAAAACTTCATTTCCTTATAAAAACACCTTGTAAGTTGAGGTATTCAATGATAATGATATATCCGGTTATCTGGGAATCATCCATCTCTCTCCACTGCTACACGACACCATTCAACAGCCCTGTAAAACAACACCTGTTTTACCAACATGGCTAACATAATAGCCTACCCATTATATACAGTGAAATGTAGTGTTTCTTACAGTGTCGAGGAGAGGAGTGTTGCTGCCATTATCTGTATTAATATTGTTTCGTCAACTCAGATTTATTGTTATTTGAAAGATAAAGTTTTCAGTTTCCGATGTTTGCTTGCATTTTGTAAGAAAGAGAGGTTATATTATAGTGATGTTTGATAATTATGCTGCATGCTATCACAATTAGGCCAACTAATTACTCACATAAATTGGTCTAAGGACTGATGTAGTGGTAGTGTTCTAAACTCTTGTCTGATTGACTTCATTTCAAAACTCGTCAGTGGGCAATATATTGTATGTATGACTAACTCAAGCCCGACAGACTTAAAATATATTTATATCTCTTCACGAGACAAAATCGCACTGTTACCAAAAGTTTATGTAATAGTTGTTAAAAAACTGGTGAATTGATAACTTTAGTGTATAACATTGGTAGTGTCAAAACAACATTGATGAGTGTCCCTTATGTTATGAGTTAATCCAAAGTGAAGGGAAGAAGTATAGAGAAGAAATGAAGAAAACTATATTCCACAACACCCTTTATTGAGGCACATTCACACCAAGGCAAGAATCTGATACATTATATAACAAAATAATCTGAGTTTCACCGTCAAAGTAACCCGTTCCGACGGAGTATTGTCTAGGCGAATCGCTACCAATGCCACAAGTGATTATGACCCATTTTTCTTCTTCTCCCTTTTTCCGTTTTTGCGCGTGTCTTTGCATGGCATAACGTATGTCTTTACTGGGTCCTTATCTCCCACGACATCCCCTACCCTTAGCCCACAAAACACCAAAGCAGTATGGCCCCCCGACAATTTACAAGAGCGTTTATAGATCACATCGTACTCACCTCTCACCCCGGCTGTTACCATCCCCACCACCACTACCCTTACGCCATAAAACCCATACCATTAGTACCCTATAATCGCTGCTACTGCATCGTACCATCGTTGACACCATCGCAGTTCGGTCTCTCACCTTCACCATACCTGTTGTGAGTGGTGTGTGTTATCTGTATGATGGAATGTGTGTGTGTGTGTGTGTGTGTGTGTGTGTGTGTGTGTGTGTGTGTGTGTAAAAAAACGTGTGTCTATATGTGTAGTGTGTACGTATTTATAGTATGTTAAGGAATGCGGGACGTGTACATGTGTGTGTGTTTAAATATTGGTAATGTTGCATATGAGTTATATCCTGGTGTGTATACAATTATGTAATGAGACATAATATGTTTTAAGGAGTTCATATTACGTAGAATATGTGTGCGCCCATAACAAAATTTACCATAACAAGGAAAAGAAGAAGAGAAAAGGAAATATAATATAGGATAAATGAAAAAAAGTAAATTGATACATCTTGTCTTGGAAGCTACCTCTCGTCATTCTTAGGGCAATTGTGACATTTCATATCCTGTACAAAATATCTTCGTCCACACAATTTTTTTTTTTTTTTATTATGTGCCACGTGAGACAGACTAACTCTTTCTTTTAATGAACCACCACTCGCAATAAACAGTGCAGGACATGGCGACAATAATTATAACATCCTGGTTCCCTCTGAAGATCCATTTTCAAAGCCGTCGCCCCACCAAAAAGCCATCAGTAACGACACTCTATTACAGTCACCTTTTAGTACACGTTGTTGTCTGTACGCTTGCAACACCACACAATTACCTTCATAACACCACTCGACCGTCGCACCATCATCATCATCATCATCACCAGACTATCACCTCACCATCACATTATTATCTCTCTACTACGCCATTATTTTAATACTTCACTCTCAGCATCACGCCATAATTACCATCTTACCGGTAGCGATCGTTCATCATACATAAACACTCAACCAACACCATGTAAACACTTCATTATCCCTCTGAAGTAAAAACAATATAATCACCACTACCACACATAGCCTAAACGTTAACGAAAATTTAAATTATATTTTATTATCAACCAATTAAATCACTCTAACTAAAACCACACCGATACTGCCATTGTGTTAATACTTTACAACATTTAAATCCACACAAATAATTCTTTTCTCACACGGATATTCCACTGACCTTGAAACCACACATGCATCCATACTGACAACTTACCAATGTGTCAATGTCCCTGTTCGAACAATAATTACATCCATACTGTCATCATATCTGTACGTTACTGCCTTTGAAACCCCGATTAAAACCATACTGACATTATACCAACACATCCCTGCCTCTGAAACCACACCAGTACCACAGCCACCATACCTTAAGGGGAAAGTATATACAAATGTGGTATTTTGAAGAACCTTGATTCATCCAAAGTATGCCAGGAAACAGGACCAGATCAACAAAAAATAATGGTACTCTGTTGCTTGGAAGTGTTTGAAGGATTCAGATGTTCCAGATTTACCAACACTGTACTACCCCCTTAATTAATGTTACTGCCTCAAAACCACCACAACAAAACCATCACACTGCAAAAATTCGTCACTGGTCCTGAAGCTATAAACATTAATTATGGACCATGCTATTGTATATAAATAGTTTGGAGGCTTCTGATTTCACCTAACTATGATATGAAACAAACTTTTTCAGTATTGGTGGTGTTTCTTGGCAATGTTTTAAGGACTCAGTTACCTCCATTATTCTGACTACATCTCGGTCCCCTAAACCCGACGGTGCCACTGAAACCACAACAATTAAATCAACACAACCACCATTCCAGTACCACAGTTACATCACAACTCCTGAAGCCAACTTAGTACTCATTCAAAGTAAATATAATCATACTAACTTACCAATTATCACACTAATACCTCGGGACTCTCCAGACCAAAACTTTACCAGCATTTCACCACAACCAAACAACCACACCACCAATATCTCAACACCACATCAAACCCCAACCACACCAGCACACCATTCCCAAAATACCCAACTACCACACCACCACACCAATTTAATATTACCATACCACCACACCAGTCCAATGCTACCATATCACCACACCAGTCTAATACTACCATACCACCACACCAATTTAATACTACCATACCACCACACCAGTCCAATGCTACCATATCACCACACCAGTCTAATACTACCATACCACCACACCAATCCAAAACTACTACACCACTACACCAGATCTCAGCTACCCCATTACAACACCAGTCCAAAGAAATACCATTACCTCAACATCACATGATACCACAACCACACTACCAAATCACACCAGCTCATCAACACCCAATACCATTAAGCCAGCCACCACCACCACCTCCTCACTACTCCCTCAAAGACCCACTCCTCCTCCTCCACCTTCATTTAATATACACACCTAATCGCCTTAGCACCGCCCCTTATTCGCCATTACTCCTGCATAACCTCACACCGGGCCAGTTTTTGCTCGGGTCTTCATTTTTTTTTTTTTTCAGCAGGTGATAATTAGGGCGATAATCGTGTGGGCGGTGGGCAGCTGTCAGTCATTTTTAAGCTGAAGTGTGTGTATGTGGTGGGTGGGGTTGGGGTGGGGGTCTATCACATAAGCACTTCAACCTACTTTATACCAGTGTGTGTGTATGTATGCTTGGACATAAGAGTACACAGTGTATAAGTGTGTATCTGTAGGTTGTGTTCTTGTAAAGATAATGGAAGATGGCATTTACGTATATACATTTGTTCGATTGTATGTGGGTAGGTTTTCATATTCTTTTGTATGTGTTTGTATCTATGCTTAATTAAGTGTATTACGAGTACTGTGTGTAGGTGTGTTTGCTTGTATCTCAGTAAGTAATACTTCAGTAAGTACCTCACTAAATACCTCGGTAAGTAATGGTCTTCATCGTTATTTTTAACTATTGCTTTATTGAGAAACACTACAATTGATGGGCAAGTGTTTAGTACCAGACCACATTGGAAATTTTCTTATCAATATATAATTGTAATAGATATATACATTATGTTATCGAGAATATAGGTTACTTTGAAATATCTTGCTAAGTCGACCTGAGTATTGATATCGAAGGAAGAATTTTAATTTCTTATAATTGAAGAGTGCGATAGGAATCCAGCGCTTAATTGCTGAGGAGCATTTGGAAGTGTTGTAATCATGCACGATTAACTCAATTTATCGCTCCACATTCAGCGAAAAGCAGTTTAAATCTTCGGGCAATGTGCACAGAAAATTCCACAGATGAAAACCAACATTCCGGGAACAGCACGAACTATAAAGAATATTTCAGAGTGCATCGGATCTATCCATCATGATACTATTTGAGGCATATATTGTTTGCGTAAGGAGGAGATGGAAATACATTGTTTATTTTAGTCAGTCTAGCATCCATAGAAATATAAACAATTTTAAAAGCATTGCCGATTTTATGTGCACAATTCTTATATAATCAGATGTATGTTTTCAATTAATAACTGTCGCATCTCGTCAAACGCAATTTATAAACTACACTCTGTAGAAACGTAGTTCAGAAAGACGAGTAGACGATTTGGTAATAACAACGTTATTGGAGTCTATATAAACAAGTTCTGTAGGTGGACTATATGTTAGGTTATGTTACTCTGACACAACATGGAAGTACACCTCACGATACATGATAACCCTATCTGGCCAGACAGCCTCGGACACACACATGCCATTTTAGCCGTTTCTCTGCGGTCGGTAGGTGGAAATGTTCGAAGTTTGTAAGGCCTTTTGAAAGAAGGAAGGGGAATGCATGTTGATAGTTTTCGTGCTAACAAACCATCACTGTCAATCCTAATGGTACAAAATGTGGCCACAAACATCGGGAAACTTGCACTACCGCTCGTGAAAAACTTGGCCCTCGTGTCCGGACCTGACTGTAACCAACACAGTTGCCGTGGTCGCACTCCCACGACTCTTCCTCTTTACAGTGTCGTCACGTCCGCTTCCTTGATATATTTATTATCCTCGCATCATTTTAATACACGATGCTGAGATCTTAGCTAACTAGTGGCGAAAATCCAGTCTGGCATTTTGTATAATCTTCAAGTGCATGATGGTCGGGTTTAGCTTGGCTGACTCGAGGCTCACCCAAGCGTGACCTGTATTCTGATGCCAGTGTAGCTGCTTTTCAACAGGCGATGGTGTAAATGGCCCCATGTTTACAAGAATTTTGGAAGAAGCCGAAAATGATTAGGGGTGGGTTTGGGCCACATAAGCCATCATCTTCAGTTATAATGCTGCTCAAATTACTCACGACCACAGGATATTATCATCGTCAACCCAGAAATAAATCGCTACATTGGCAACCCGTTCTAGTAGCTTGTTTGTATCATGTATCTTATATGCTCGTGAGTGTCGAGGAAGGTTGAGACAGGAAGAGGGGAGAAATGTATATAATATAGGAAGCTATAGGGGTGACAAGAGCACTGATTACAGCTCTCTAGTAGTCTGATTCGAGTATATTATGTTCTCGTAAGTGTCAAAGAAGGCCACTGAGTGAGGTAAGAAAGGATTTACTATGTTATGTGATGTTAGTATGACATAAGTACTGGTTGAAGTCTTTGTAGTAGGTTGCATCGTGTATCGTTTATAACCGTAAGTGTCTGAAGGGACCAAGTAGGAAGGCAGGAATGGGAAGAATAGAAGTAATATAGAAGGCTACAGTGTGACGTGACCACTGGGTAAGGATTGGTTGTCCATGGAGGCTGAGGAAGGTATCTGTTACACACACACACACACACACACAACACACACACACACACAAACACGCACACACACACAAACACGCACACACACACGCACACGCACACGCAACACACAACACACAACACGCCCACACACACACACACACACACACACACACACACACACACACACACACACAACACACAGCACACAGCACACAGCACACAACACGCACACACACATACACGCACACACAGTCGCCATCCCACGTACAATTGATAACAAAAGTCGTTTCACATGGTTCTGGAGGTGTTCCCGGAATAATCAAGTAAAAATCAGTGATCCAGAACACGGCCATTCTGTCTGTACTGTATATACCTTTTTCATGGAAACTCTGTACTGTATGTCTCTTTGGATGAGCTCTTTATTCTTTCCTCCTTGATATAAAAGACTGGACAAATTTAGCTACGGAGCAATAATAATATTCTGTTCATTAGTTCTGTTCTTTAGTTATCCCTCAGATTCTATGTAAAAAAATTGTACTCATATGATTACCAATTGATTATATTTATATGTTGATACGTTGACGCTTTCATAGCTGCCTGATGTTGTTACCAAATGTGGTTTCTATTTATAAAGGTGCGGTAAATTCTTGGTTAATTAGAGGCGACTGATTCCTTAAAAATTTACCCTATACCAGGAAACAGACCATTTATACAGGTATTGCTCATAGATGTTTATTTCCATTTATAGTTTTCAAGAATTTGTTGCCATATGGTTGATTAGTTGGTAATCTATAAACAAGTCGACTCCTCAAAATAATATTGCTTCTTGTCGTCTGTGCATCAACTAGAATAATTATCGAGAACCCAGCGTAGGAAATTAAAGAAAAAAGTATATATGATGTAGATGGTAAGGTGCCATAACTTGTACTCAGATTATACTGTAGTGTATATTGAGGAGTCTCATTTTTTAAGGTTTTTATTTCATTAGGTCTTGGAGAATTGATACTTTTTCCTCCTGGCGGTATACAACAAGGAGTCAGTGTTAATTAGTCCATTTGAGAAGGGAAATATGTGAGGCCTCAAGTGGAATGTACAGTCATGGACGTAAATTTCATCCTATTTTCTAGCGTGCAATATATCATAACTAAAGTGATTATATACTTTGATGAGAAGAATATAATTGTAATCATGACACTATCTTAAAAAAAAAAAAATTCCTTCGTATCTTCTATAACTATATCTTAAAAAATAACTTTTGAGAATAGGGGAGTTGAGAGAGGGACACTACTTTTACACACCACTGTTCCTTGCAGGTATATTTCACTGATTAAGAAGTAAATTTCTGCTTCATGACTTCACCCTCACGCACTGCCGGCTTGTCGTAATTATTCACTTATTATCCTCCAGAGTACTTACTCATACTTCCTCTGCTTCCCAGTTCTCACCTCACTGATAATCTTCTTTCTCCCTTGCCTTCCCTTCCTTCTCTTCCCTTTCCCTTCCTTCCCTTTCCCTTCCTTCCCTTTCCCTTCCTTCCCTTCCCTTCCCTTCCTTTCCCTTCCTTCCCTTCCTTTCCCTTCCTTTCCCTTCCTTACCTTGCCTTCCTTTCCCTTCCTTCCCTTTCCCTTTCCCTTCCTTTCCCTTCCTTTCCCTTTCCCTTCCTTCCCTTCCTTTCCCTTTCCCTTCCTTCCCTTCCCTTCCCTTTCCTTCCCTTCCTTTCCTTCCCTTCCTTTCCCTTCCTTACCTTGCCTTCCTTTCCCTTTCCCTTCCTTCCCTTTCCCTTCCTTTCCCTTTCCCTTCCTTTCCCTTTCCCTTCTTTTCCCTTTCCCTTCCTTTCCCTTTCCCTTCCTTTCCCTTCCCCTTCCTTTCCCTTCCTTTCCCTTTCTTTCCCTTCCTTACCCTTTCTTTCCCTTTCCCTTCCTTACCCTTTCCCTTCCTTCCCTTCCCTTTCTCTTCCATCCCTTTCTCTTCCTCCCCTTCCCTTTCTCTTCCTTCCCTTCCCCTTCCTTCCCTTCCCTTTCCCTTCCTTTCCCTTTCCCTCTCTTTCCCTTCCTTCCCCTTCCTTCCCCTTCCTTCCCCTTCCTTCCCCTTCCTTCCCCTTCCTTCCCCTTCCTTCCCTTCCCTTTCCCTTCCTTCCCTTCCCTTTCCCTTCCTTTCCCTTCCTTTCCCTTCGTTTCCCTTCCTTTAGTGTTTTTCTTACCTTCTTGCTTCCTCCTATCTTTGCCCTTCTTCCCTTTTACATTTTTATATTTTACCCTTCCTGGATTTCTCCTTTCTTTCCTCCCCCTGTTATTATTTTTTTCTCTCACTCAACTTTAGCATAAACTTTTAGTGCTTACCCACATTACCCTCATTCACTCAACTCCTCAACATTGCTCATTATCTTCCCTGCCTTAAATGTCATTCCTCAGTTATTATTCCCAATTAAACATCATCATTATCATTACGTCTTTCTCCATGAACAGTATCACTATCCACTGATTCAATGATTCTTCAATATTCGTCATTATCACCATAACAGCACCACCAGCACTCACTCACTCCACTAATTCACTGACATTTATTATATTCATCTTTGTTTTGCCATCATCACCTCTCTCACTACTGTACATCACCAATAGTCACCATTTTAAGTCTATCCTCACCATCATTTACTTTTCTAAGCATAGGCACACCATCATTCACTATCCTACCACATTACTCTCAGCTTATCTTACTACTTCACCGTCGTTCACCACTCTCACTATCATCCCATCACCACCAATATCATCATCAATCATCATCAGTCATTCACCATCCCTCACCGTCCTTTTGTCACACCCACATCCATTCTCCACCACCACCACAACCATCCACCACCATCCACCACCATCACCACCACCACAACCATCCACCACCACAACCATCCACCACCATCACCACCACCACAACCATCCACCACCATCACCACAATCATCCACCACCACCACCACAACCATCCACCACCACCACAACCATCCACCACCACCACAACCATCCACCACCATTACCACTAACACCACAACAACCTCAACCACTAACACCACGACAACCTCAACCACTAACACCACCTTTCTCATTACCCACGTCACAACACCACGCCAATACAGTGATGAACAGCGACCAGAGGCAGACATACGAGTGGTGCTTGTGTTGTACCACTGTATTACCTCACCAGCACAACACCTCTTACCCTTCAATAAGCTTCGATTGGACTATGGGGGAAGGGAAGATGTATGGGAGGAGAGCCATAGTGTTCGATTAGCGCTTTTTGTGTGTGTGTGTGTGTGTGTGTGTGTGTGTGTGTGTGTTGTGTGTGTTGTGTGTGTGTGTGTGTGTGTGTTGTGTGTGTTGTGTGTGTTGTGTGTGTTGTGTGTGTTGTATGTGTGTGTGTGTGTGTGTGTGTGTGTGTGTGTGTGTGTGTGTGTGTGTGTGTGTGTGTGTGTGTGTGTGTGTCTTGTGTGTCCGTGCGCGTGAGTGTATGTTCTTTGTATGGTGCTGTATAGGCGAGTCATTGTCTGTGTACGTGTGTGGAAATTGTCATATTCCTCAAAGATGCATATGCTTTAAGCTTTATAGATATAAGTGAACTGGAGACGTTAGTGATATTACCCTTTCATTACGCTATTGTATTGTAGAAAGTGATTTTGACCCGTCAGTACTGTATGATAGAAAGTCTTTATTATCCGCTAAAATTATACACTTAGGTTCCATGACGGTATGTAGGTCCAGTTTTTCTCAAGCATACATTTCAAGAGAAGATGATAAAAGAAGAGTCCTGCAGTGTGAGGGAGGAGAGGGTTGGTCATTGGAGTGGAAGGAAGGGAAGGGGGAGGGGGAGTAAGTAAGTGGCCATGCAACGGGGGACAGGAGTAGTGAGGAGTGGGACAGGAGTAGTGAGAAGGAAGGCAGAGAGGCAGGGCTTCAGAAAAAGTACGAAAAAATAAATAATAGTAGAGACTGATAAATACAAAAGAAAGAGGGAGAAAGAGGAGAGGACGAAGGGAGGTAGGTAGGGAGTGAGGTCTGTAGATTGAGTGTGAGAGCAGGAAAGAGGAAAGGATAATCATGCACTCTGGTGGGAGGAAGAAGGAAGAGAGGAAGGCTACAAGGGATGGAGAAACCTGTAGTGTGAGTTAGAAAGAGAGGGAGGGAGAGAGGGAGTGAGTGAGTTTGCAGGGAGGATGTGAGAGGAGGAAGGAGGGAGGGAGAATCATGCATTGTCGTGTGAGGAAGGAAGGAAGGAAGGAAGGAAGTGAAGTTGAGAGGGAGGGAGGATCATATAGTGGAAGGGAGGGAGGAAGTGCAGGTAGTTTAGTGGAATGGGGGAGAGAGGGAGGGTCATGTAGTGGGAGTGATGGAGAGAGGGGGAATGGGAGGGAGGAGAGATGGAGGAAGGGAGAGAGGGAGGAAGGGAGAGTGGGGTAGTGGGAGGGAGGAAGTGAGGGAGGAGAGATGGCCTGGTTGCTCCTGATAACCCGTCTGAACTCCTATAAAAACTGTCCACCACCAGTACCAGAACCAGCAGCAACACCCGGACCTCACTCAACCCTGCCCTGTAATACTCCTTGCCCTGTCCTGCCCTACCCTTCCCTGTACTACTCCCTAACTTACCCTCCACTCGCAGCCCTCCCCTTCCAGCCTTCTCCCAGCCCTCCCCTTCCAGCCCTCTCCCAGCCTTCCCCCGTTCCTCCCAGCCCTCCCCCGTTCCTCCCAGCCCTCCCCCGTTCCTCCCAGCCCTCCCCCGTTCCTCCCAGCCCTCCCCCCTTCCAGCCCTCCCCCCTCCCCTTCCAGCGCTCCCCCCTCCCCTTCCAGCGCTCCCCCTTTCCAGCCCTCCCCCCTCTCCTTCCAGCTCTCCCACCTCCCTCCCACCTCCCTCCCAGCTCTCCCACCTCCCTCCCAGCGCTCCCCCCTCCCTCCCAGCGCTCCCCCCTCCCCTCCCCTCCTCTTCCCCTCTCATACCGTACCAAACACATATCCGTCTGGTGTACCCTGCAGTTCCGACCCTCCATCCTGTACTCCGCCCCTCCTCCCATACCTATAGTCTTTCCTCCTTTACCCATCAGCAGCACAATCCTCATCCCTGCCCTCTCACCTTTCTGTTTAACTCGTCTCTCTGCCTTACCCAACTCCACTCTCACCTCCCACTTCCTCCCCCCCTGTCCCCCCTCTCCCCCTCTCCCTACCGATGCGTTTCCCTGTCTTACCTGAGTTACCTCCCTGTCTTGCTTGCCTCTTCCTTTCCTTCCTTCCTTCCTTCCTGCCTCCCTCCCTCCCTTCTCTACTGTCTACTTCCTTCTCCTGACTGTCTCCTCTATGTCCTGCTCTACCCACGCATACCTATCCTCCATCTCTTCTTTCTTTACCTATCGATTCCCACCCTATCCATACCACCTTTTTTTATTATCTTCCTTCCGGTCTCTTTTCTTCACTTTTTTCTTCTAATATGCGTGCCTTTCTCTTTCTTCCTTCCTTCCATCCTTTCTTCTTTCTTTCTTTGTAATATTCCTGCCTCCCTCTTCTTTCCTTCCTTCCTTCCTTTCTTTATTATTCCCTTCCTCTTCCTCCTTCCTTCATGCCTGTCTCCTCATATTTTTTTTTCCCCCGTCTTACTCCATCCAATCATACACCTCCTCGATTTGTTCTATCTTAACCAACCCAGTCCTGTCCTCCCACTAAGAACAGGCTATGAACCAAATCGTGCCTCGAGTCCCGTCCAGCTTCTTGAGAACAAACAGGCTATGAAGGAAATCGTGGCCCGAGTCTCTAACCGTAAACAGCACACGTCGTTGCCACTCTTGGGACATTGAAAACTAACCCCAACACACCGTTTTGCAATCACCGGCCAATCTCACGGACCAAACACCATTTACGCCTATCACGAGAACAAGTGAAATTACCGTCCTGGCCAGATATCACGACGTTCTGATGATGGCGTATCTCGGTGTGTTCTTTCTTCGATAATGATAACAAACCGGTCGCACCATCCCTGTTACAGAGCATTACCGCAGCAGTCGACAGGTTTCATTTGGTGTTAACACTTTACAATTCTTGGATGATTTTTGAAGATACGGTAATGGTGAGCTTCTGATTGACACTCTCTGGTTAAAGATATATTGAAAAAAAACCTGATACGAGGATGGGAAATGAAATGAACACTGGGAAAATGGATATTGACATGAGACGCTTTGATGGTGAAAATGATATAAATGCATTCTAACCAGCAAAGTCCTACACGCAATGTCGCCCAAAGAGCATACACTAGGGAGCGGTCCTTCCCCACAAGGGTTAGGCTACATGTAGGGACGAGAATAGAACAAGGGTTAGTCGAACCAACCATGTATCTCATGTGGAAAGAGAGAATTCCTGAGGTTAGGGACGAAGTGAAAGGTATAGTCAATTGTTGAGACACCATTTTTTTGTTTGCGATGGTCAGAGTATGTTACATTGGTCTTTCTGGAGTTACTTTTGAGCTTTACAAATCTAAAAATAATCCATTAATTTTCAAGTCAGAGATTTTTCGTGAGGATATTAATTTTATTTAACATATAAAGTTAAGAGAGATAATCACAGTATATGACACTTCTCGGTTCGATTCCCAGGCTGTTGGGACTCGTTGGACAATAATTTTCCTGAAGTTTTTTTGTATTCTTGTTGCCTAGTTGTTGACTCCAGCTGGTGTTTGATTGGCTGAAGTAACTACAGATTCCTAACATACTTTAACACAAGATATTCTTACTGTATCCAATGCAGCCTTCCTGTTCCATAGAAATCTCTGTCCACGCCTCCCCAAGTTGTTGTTTCCAGTCTTTCAATGGTTTATAATAGATTGTATAATTTACTATTATCATAGATCTATTATGTCATGAGAAGATATAACCACTTAACAATGAATGAACGGATTATCATTTTATGAACAATCCTCAGATGATTTCTCAAGATGGGGAGAAACACTTACAATAGGCAAGTGTTAGTCTTTCTCAGTTAAGAACTAAGCAACGACTTGCCTTATACAGCCTACGTTGATTAACACTAACCGAATTAAAATATCACAGGGAAAACCTCGTCATCATAAAACTATCAATTCCCTCAAACTACGCTACGAAACAGACCCTCCACTCGATCTCCACTACTGCACAATAGTCTTTCCTTGTGTAGTTTGAAGGAATCAGTAGCTCTCTAATACACCCACAATAAAACCACTCTCTTTAGGGGAGGTTCTCTTGTTGGTGAATTGGAAGGCCTCTGATTCCTGCAAACTATGCCACGAAGCAGATCCACTATTAGTTCCAGTGAGGGCGTCAGTTTTTTGGCATAGTTAGGAGAAATCAGTAGCCCTCAAATATACCCATAAAAGATGACCCTCTTAAACGTTAAGGTTGCTTGCTACTTTTCTCGGCTTATCTTTGGTCTTAGTGTTAAATTCATCATAAATCGATGTAATTAGTTGCCAGGATACTAAACAACGTCTATGATTGGTGAGGGTTTAAGGTTGGCAGCGTAGTGATCAGGCGAATGGAATCATAATATGGAGGAGTACGAGTACCTGGACCTGGCTTTAGTCCCGTCGAGGATACCAGACATTTAACAAGCTGGTATTATCCCTTATCATCACTTATCCCTTATCACGCTCACAACATTCACTAGGGCAGAGGGAAAATAACTATGTTAGTGTCGTCACTCCACTACATTCCCGGCCATCACTATAATTGACACCTTGGTAATGGAAGTGACGCATCAAGCAACGAGGTGAAAGAAAACATTACACCACTCTTATTTTAAACTCTAAAGAATGAAGGGAAAATATCTAATGTAATTTATCTGAAGTAGTTTTGTTCTAAAAGATAAATACGCACCTGCATACTTCATAACTGCATTGGCGTAAAACAGAATTCTGATCATTAGTTGTTGTTGTTGTTGTTGAAGTTCCTCATTAGTTGCGTCCTGTAATACTTTCATGGCTTCCAACTGCAACACTTACATGAGATGCAGCTTTACGAAAACCTCTCGTCGTATGTACTTACACTATTTGAGTTTGTATTTAAGCTACAGTCGCGATGCCAAAAATAATAAGTAATTTTCCATTTTAGAGTTGCTGACACATACATAGCTCATTTTCCCCCACCAGTTAAATCTGAACACATTAGCTTACGTAAGGTTAGCGATGGTACGGTACTCCTTTCTCTCTGTGTGCTGTAAATTTAGGAAAGATTTACATTTGTTTCCGAAGTTCATAATTATTATCGAGGAACATGGAGTTACTGAAAGACTGTGTACCTGTTGGGAATCGTGAATGGATATCTTTGTTATGATTTTTTAATGAGGACTGAAAATTGTTACAGATCTCATCACGACTTCTACAATTCCTCATCACCACTTCTACAATTCATCATCTAATTTCCCCAAACTTTCTACAGTTGTATTGATATATAGTATATTCCTTTCTATCTAACCTTCGCAGATTTCATTCTCAACTCATCCAAACAATTTCTTTTTCTTCCCCAACTATACCTTATTTCAACGTTAAGAGTCCCTATCAGATTCTTATCTTCCCCCAACTGTACACGTGTTCTTGCGCCTTATCTCCTCATCTCGTGGTCGGAGTGGCGGTAGTCCTGCCTGGGGGGGCTTCACTAGGAATTAATTAGGGCTATAAGTTTAAACTACAGCACACAACTTGGGTTCGCCTTGAACGAAATATAGTGAAATAAGTATTAGTGGTGTATTTATAAACCACAACAACAACAACACAACTTTAGCTCATCCAAACGAACGAAACGTAATGAAATTAATACAAGAACGATCCTACTTGAACAACACACAGTAAATTCTACCTCACCTGTTGTAGGAGAACGAAAATCAATGATATAATAGTTTTAATTGTTTTCGAGATAGAGTAAAGTATAGAGGAATAAGTCGAGTCGTTATAATACAAAGCACAGGACAACTTTATATCTCCCTTCTACAGTAAAGCGAACGAAATCTAGAGATATTATTATAAGCCCCCAAAGGTATTAAATAGATCGTGTGGCATTTATCTGAGGCCAGACGTGACACACTGTAAACTGCTTCCTATGAGAGAGAGAGAGAGAGAGAGAGAGAGAGAGAGAGAGAGAGAGAGAGAGAGACTGTAAACTGCTTCCTATGAGAGTGAGAGAGTGTGTGTGAGTTTGTCCAGTTGCTCGTCCATATAATTACATATGATTGTATTTGTTTGTTCATCGACATGTATTTGTGACGTAATTGTAATAAGTTATTGAGTATTTTTTGTATATGCCGCATTATGTAACTTTTCGGGAGAGACTTACCATGAACCGACCTTCCTCCTTATACTAATACTAATATGTTTGTTTATCTGTTTAGTAGCACATGGGTTGGAAGAATTTGTAGCGTTCCTATTCGTCTTTACCGTTTTCAGTCAATACATTATCACGCTGATATAATAAAGAATAACAACATTATATTGCTATCGTAATTAGTACTGACAAATGCGACTCATGTACACTCGCAATCCAAAATTTGTATTCAGGTCTTGTTGAAGTTTAGAATCATTTGACATACTAGCGAACCAATTACAACGCTTATTCTGTTTCATATTTGCTTGAGTTTGCTTATAACACTCGATCAAGTTATTCGAAGTAAGCCTGGATATATATTTTGGATTGCGAGTATACACAGACAGGTAGACACAAACGGAAGTGAAAACATGAACAACCAAGGGCAAAAATTCGCCGACTCTCTCTGATGGCATTATTTTGTTGGTTTTAGCACGAAGGAAGGAGATGCAAATGAAGACACCCACCTCGATGAAAGATCTGTGACTCGCAAGCGATATTTTTAAGGTAGGACAAAGGTGTACCGGTAAATTTTAATTTATAACTGGAAGCGGAAACATATAACAATAATTATCCTAAACTAAATTCTAAATATACGCAACTGTGGACTGAAATTCAATACCACAAAAAATATATACTTTATGTCTTATGCAGCTTATGACTTTTCATGAATTACAACTTTATTAATTTTTAGGGCTGAAGATATCGATCCAGGCATAAGAGTATTAATTGATACACACACACACAGTCATGCATCGACAAACATGCACACAATCTTATCACTGAGACTGCCTTAATTCGGTTGATGGAATCTATAAAATATCTGTTTCTGAGTGATGGTCATTTGGGGTAACATAACATAAAAGCACGGAACTCGGTAATAATAATATGTAAGAAAACCAGAAGCACTGGGTGAACGGGGAAAAAAACGAGAAAGGAAAATCTGGGAGGTGAAAAAATGCGTATCTAAGTTGAAGGTCACGTTTGTAGAGAGTGGGGCAGCAGACGTGCCCACATTGCCCTGGGCAGGAGTAGGGCCACCAGGCAGGATTGGCTACCACACACATTCATACACACGCACTGACACACTGACACACGCACACACATACACACTGACACACGCACACACACTGACACACTCACACACATACACAAACTCACACACATACACAAACTCACACACATACACAAACTCAAACGCATACGCAAATACATTTACATGCACACATGACTCCTGCATTTACACACACACACACACACACACACACGATCCTTTGCACACACAATCACATGCAAATGCACTAGCACACACAAAAGAGCAGACAAAAACCTACACAGGCACACATGCACACTCTCGAATTTGCACACTCACAGGCTGACATACACCCAAGTCATCTATCCTTCTGTCCGTCTATCTATCAATATAATTTTCTATATATATTTATCTCCAATACAATATTAGTAAAGGCTACTTGAATTTCAGATTTCTATTATGGGTTCGTAATATAGTTCTTTTGGTATTGTTCCTGCTATAAGTATCCTTTCGGGATGTACAAATAAGTACAAGGAGTAGAGTAGGTAACCTTCATTCACATCACTGAGTAAGGGGGTAATATACTTCTGACACAATGGAAGCCACCGATTCATTTATATAATACTAAGAAATAGGACTAGGCAACTGCTTCTTGGAATATATTGGAAGAGTCAAGTTGCTTCTAAATCTACCAAACTATATTACCTGCTTTTCTCTTATGCAAAATATCTTCCTGGTCGCCTGTATGCTTCTCTCCTGGCTCAAGTAGTGGTAGTTGCCTGTCCGTCACCGCACCCTACCCTGCCTGTCTAGTTACCTTAGCCTTATTTATTCCTTACTTACTCCTTCATGTTCGCTAATCAATCTCTAACATTTGTTATTCCTTATCAGGACTATGCGATGACGTTAGTAAGTGACCTGGTAATTACATGCAAATTAACACATATTAAAAGCTATAATATTTTTGGTTGTATTCTGTAAGATTAATATTTTTCTTTAATCATCTAGTGGAATATGCGTAACACATATAAACATTGATAAATGTTTCCCTCCGGGGTAAATCATAGGCTTCGCAAGACTTTGTAAATGTTAAGTGCAAAAGTAACACTGAATGAATCTTAATGAGCTGATTGTACTACTGACAAGCGACAAAACTACGTCTAGTCTCACTGCATTGGTTGGTTAAATTTCTCGGAGACAGAGGCTGCCTGACTAACCGCCCATCATTGCCAACCGAAACCATACCTCTCAGTTCTTTTAATATTTATGTGACGAGGACTGCGATAATAAGGACAATAAAGAAATCACAATAATACCTAGAAACCAAGATAAATAGTAAATGTAGAAGCAGATATTGAACTGCAATAATTGTTGTGTCCTTACTGCAGTTATTATTATGCTTGTTGAGGTCTGGCTTGGTACTCCTAATATACATAACATGTATTCATGTCGGATTTAGATTACCTCTCAGAATCACAAGCTGGAAATTAAGAGACAGTCTTATATAATTCAGGCTTGATATTACAATTATCACTACGGCCTCTTTTTTTATTCCAGCTTAGTGTGCTGAAACCAAAATCATAATTGTTAGCGCTGGACTGTTGTTTTATAAGTCAAATTCACCCTGAGCCTACAATAAGCAAATGAAGACGTGCAGACATTAAAAATTTCAGAATGACCTGAGGTAGATTAACGACAGATAGATATGTTAAGGAATACGAGAGAAGCTGGCCATGTAGTAAATTAATCAGGGTTGTTGTTGATGGTGATGATAGTGGTGGTGACCTTGAGAACAGGAATTTCAGTTGAGGTCACTTGGGCTGGTTTGAGTCATTAGTAAGCTTGCGATGATTCCACATATAATGCCGAAGCGCCATTGCTTGACACGATAAACATGAGACACTGAGCGATAACTTCTGACATACTAAGAATCAGGCTTTCTGTTGACTTGAGCTTTTCATAATACGTCTTAAGTGTTTCAGAATTATCAAGCACCAAAATGCAGATGTGAAAATTTGATTCGTATATGTGAGACAACATTACGGCGTAGTGTAAAATGTATTATTACATCGATTACCGTACATAAGAGTCGAGCACCTCGGGATTGAGATTTGAACCGGAGGGAAGAATAATATTACTAGGTGAGAACAAGGTAAATGTGTAGTTGTAACTTGATGGAAGAGAGACAATGCAGTTCCACATAAAAGTACTAAGTTTTACCTCAGCATTATATGTATCTGTTAAGTTATTCTTTTACTACCAGAATATCTGCACTATTCACACCACAATCTCCACAAACTGGTGAGCGGAAAGCACTAGACACAAACAAATAATACATTGCAGTAGGAAAAGAACAAGCAATGTCTCTCATCCATCTGCTAGGGAGTGTACAGGGCTGCCATCTTGAACAGTGGGCGGTGGTGAGTGAACGATGAGGCAGTAACATTAGAAATTTATTTACTTAGTCTATATGCCTAATGACTACACGATGCCCATTAAGAAAGAAAATCAGGTTTATAAGTTAAAGACAATGGTATCTGCTGGAAGGAAACAAGGCTAACGTTTTAAGGACAAAAGCCTGTTGAAAAAGGCGAATCGTTTACTGATAGTCTGTGATTAACGCCTTAGTAACAATTAAAACTCCACAGAATATCCTCGTCGACTGAAGATTAATTATTCCCAAGTTAGTCACATATCAATTTAATTATAAGATTTCATTCCATATTTATCGTGCAGACACATTTCAAGTGTAAAAAAGTTTACCTAACCCACAACAGTAACGCATGAACAATATTATATATTTACAAAACGTTTTCGTCTTTACGTGTAGAATAAGAGCAAAAGGAGGGCGTCTGGAGATCACAAACCTCCATCAAGGCTGCTGTACATCCCATTCCCAAAAAGGTCTCTTCTACCGAGACGTTTATGAAAGTTAAGGGACACAGTAACTCACACTTCCATCAAGGAAACTAATGAAGATGTTTACTCTCATACCTCCGCCTGTGCTCTGCCAGTCACCTTCCAAATGTAGTCACTTCTTGTTCATGGTATTGTAATGGAGGACTACCGAATCCTCCAAGCTATGCCAGGAAACAAACAATGACCTCAATCTTACTAATAGGGGGTCAGTTTCGTGGCGTACCGATTACTCCAGACTGTGCCAGAAAACAGACGAACCACTGTGTTGCTAATGTTGAAACTGTTTCGTGATATACAATAGTTTGGAAAAATCAGCTGCACTCCATTATCCCATCAAGAAAATATCCCTTTAATTTAGCTATACTCCAATTGTATGATAATTTTATGTGCTCAGTCAGTAGAAAGAGTTAAAGTTATCGAATTTTAGAGTAATGACCATGAGTACCTATATTTATTATCAGCGTACAACGGGAAGGTTTGCATTAGCGTCCCTGCTTTCCATACATGGTCGTTAATTTAATGCGATAACTTTCCTATAATGTTTCGTTACACAAATTGCTTAACGTAACGTACAGTACCTCATGAAAACTTGTAACTTTTTTTTTCACATTTCACGCCGGGTTCTATAATTACCATTCACTCTCCTAGCCGCTCCCAGTTTTCCTAGACCAGTAATTGGTTTCATTTGATCAGCCAGAGGCCAGACAAGGGGGTCAGCTATTGTCTAGGAAGTGGAAAGCAACTAAATCCTTCAAACTGTACCACGAGACAGATCCTCCCTGCTGCAATACTGACGCTGTACTCTGGTATCTTAGCTTAGTTTAGAGTACCGCTCCAGTTTGACTAGGACAGACTAACCCCATAAGTAGCTCAACCCATAAAGTCTTGTGCATGAACTGCTAATCTACCGCATCACATTTTGGTAATCTTAATGCCTTTAACCCAGATGAGCATTAATTGCCTATAAATATTTATGCATATATCTGCGTGTACCTTGCTTGGACCGAGTTCGTTGCTTAATATTAATTGGTCTTCATCCCAGGTAGACATACGGCCTGATTTACTGGTATAATTAATTGCTAAACTTCGCATCATGAGCTCTCGTATATTAGGAGGTGGCTAGTTTATGAACCTTCTTGCCTATGGATGATGCATATTTAAGGCACATCAAGTTTTGTGATTTGATGATCCCATATTCTGATGCCTGACAATTATTTATTTGCTTACAATGAAAAAATAAAAATCTAATGGTTATCTGACTTAGCAAGGAAAGTGGGTGCTTCATGTGTCCGACTTGTATGTGAGAGTTTTCCGTCCAGTATACTTTGTTCCCATTGTATGAGGTTATTTATATTTTTAGTGTTTAGTTTAACGCTACAGGAAGATTAAGGAGGTAATAAGACATGGCAAATAATTTACAGGCAACTGATTCCTCCAGACAAATCCAAGTAGCAAGTTCCTTAGATTGACTGGTTTTCTGTTTCTTTGCATATATAGTCTAAAGGAAGCGGTAGCCTTAAAATGTAATACAATTACATACAATGGCATAGCTAAAGATCAAAGTACTTTACCAAGGTTGTAATTGTTTCAACCCCATTTACGATAACATACAGACTACACAGCTCGAAAAAAATAAAATCAATCCCTTTCTTCCAAACCCAAAGAATGTATTATGATACTTATTCAGAGAGATATTATGGTTAAGGTTCATGAGTCGTCGAAGCTGTTTTAAGAAAGAGACTTTCCAAATATACTGTTAATGTCACATGGCTTACAGGAGTGGCTTGTATTATGTTCCCTGACAATATCTTGTCACTCTTAGAATAAAATCCAACAGAAAACTTTCTTAATTAATTTCTTTCTATAAATTCTTAGTCACACTAATGAGCAGTGGAAGAATCTCTCTTTCTCAAAGTTTGTCGTGTGTTCCGGCCTCCATTAATGTACAGTACTTTGTAAAGTTGACGAGTGTCACAATTACTGTACCAGTTAGATATACCACCCCAGTACACCGTCACCTTTGAATTTGTTGTTAATCCTTTTAGCATTAGAGGCATTTTTTACCCATTAACCTATAGGCTATATTTATGTGTCATATGTTGTAATGTCAAAGTACTTCTTCAGGACTAACGCCCGTAGTTTAAAAAAATTTGAGGGTCCTTACTGGTGCTCTATGAATTCTCCAAACTACTCCGGGCAACAGATTCCCTATTAGAAATACTTAAGGGTTCTGTGGCCTGGATTATTTTGGAGGATTCATAGAGCTACAGTAAGGGCCCTTAATTTTTTTTTTAACTACGGGCCTAAAAGCTGGTTATAGAGTGTTAGAAGAAACTTGGAAACACTCTCTGGAGTCAGTACAACCAATATCAAAGCTTAACCGACCACTTCCTTCCATTATTATACTTTAATTGACAATATACTAACATGAAGCCTAGATTATCTTGCACGTGAAAAGAGGAGATGCGCCTACAATCGTTGCTGTATATTATAATTTTTTTGGAACTGTGTTAGCATCAACAACACGATGATGGAAGGATATAATAGAGAAAAGTTTTATATCGATGGTACCAAATCGTCTATATTTCAGTAAAGAAAGCTATATATTATATATTTATTCAATGATAGCATAATAACTGGCATTACCTATTGTTATATGTTATTCATTAATTGTATTTTTGCTTTCTTAATATTCTGGTTTGTCTGTTTACATGTTATTTCTAGGTAACCAATTAAAAGATATATATTTCAGACAATCGTCCTTAATTTAAATAGTGTGAGTAGTAAATGTAATTTATCATTTCCTGAAATTATGTTAAGTACTTTCTTTAACTAGGAAAAACCAAACACCAAAATGTAAGTTTTACATGTTTAATTAGCAAAATAATATCTTATAAATCGTGCTATCTACATATGAATTATTTTGTCACCATACGGTATTGAGCCAAATTCTTCTCAGAGGAACAGTTTACAGGACTTGATTGTCTGTGTACTTGTGCTTCATCTTCCAGGCTGGCTCTCCTCACAGAAAGGCCCTCACATTCCAACACAATCACTTCCAGGTCCACCTCCTTGACGCAGAGGGTATTGAGGATTGGTTGCTTTTGAATATCGCAGTATTTCACTAGTTTCAAACATATCTCTAAAGAAATGGTTTAACCAAATAGTCACACATTTCACATATTCACGTTGTGTTATCTGTATTAAGCCATAGGAACATCCTCCTTCGTATCATATAAGAAGTGTCTCTAATATCACGGATAGAAGTGTCTCTCTTATCACACAGGAGCATCTGCTATCACACAGTGTTCTTACCCTAATGCACAGTAATAAGGCGTAAGTGTTCAGAAGCTGGTAGCGACTTTATGGTAGTCTCGGGAATGCAACATTGTATAGTATTTTTGTGCCACTAAAATGACGAGAAGTGCTCAGTCGAACATGTGAGGAATTTCACTTCACTCACCCTGAATTTTTTCTCTCACACTAACCGATTTAGATGACTCTTTTCCGTCACTAAAACAACACTTGCTATGAAAAAGTGCTGGCTGTGAATGGAAAAGTATTGTCAGTAGCGGGAACTGCTGGGCGTGATTGGAGCGCCGCGAGGATTGCAGGAATCACTGCCGCAGGTTTGACCAGAAACACACTACCTCTCTTCTTCGCCTCACTGCAGTAGCTCCACAAGGGCAGAAATATACGTCTGCGCCATCTGCAACGTTTCAAACTTAGATAATTTCTGGTCACCACTTAGGGCCGGGATGTGCTCACGTAGACGATCGAAGGCGGTGTTTAATCCATTCATCCTGCGTCGCTCACGTGCGTTGGCTGCCAGTCGTCTCTTCTTGACCACCTCACGACCCACTACCTTAGGGGGCCTTCTACGGCATCTGTTTTGGCGACCCCGAGACATAGCCAGGGAGCACTCGGGGCTGCTGAGGTCAGACACCGCTGCCAGGACGGGGTGAGTGGTTCCCGGGGCGCCCCATGACCATGACGAAGGCCCAGGTGGATGCTGACTCCAGTTCTGATTCCAGGTCCCGCTCTCCCCACTTTCACAGCTGCTGGTCGGTGAACAGGAGGGACTAGGACGACCTTCAGAACAAGTCGCACCTTCAGATATATACCAGGCGTTGGTGGGGTCCTTAGGGGCGGAAGTACAGTGAGCCGTGTATGGAGCGGAGGGACTGGGGCACTGATCTAGGTAGCCTGGGCGGGGCGCTGGGAAGTACCAGTCCGACACAGACATGGTGACGCGAGGAATTCAGTTGGCGGTCTGACCCTTGCCCCGCCACGCGCCGTTCTTATATACCCACGGTGCTGGCAACGTCACCCCGCCCACCAGACGTCAGAGGTTGTGACTGTGGGCGGGGCGGGCGAGGCGGGGCTGTGGGGAGGGAGCCAGGTGGTGCACTAGCGTGTGTGTCGTGGGGCCGGGGGGTGAGGAGGGTCGAGGGTAGCGCTTACTCAGGTAATTGCCGCTCCTGAACCTCCCGACACTGCCACCACTGCTGAGCCCCCTTTTCCATTATATTCACAACAGGCTCGGCTACTATTCATATATATATATATATATTTATATATGATATTCTTATTGATAATATTCATATAATTATAATCTTTCTAAAGACTTTTCCGTTATTATCATTTTATTAATTTGTCTGATAATTCTTGAAGTATATATTTTTTGGCAGAAGGTTTATAAAGAAATAAACTTTGGTCAGTTCAGTTGCCAGACTGAGAATTGCAAGTAATTTTGAGTATGTGGTGCAGTTGATACATTGTGCTAAGATTAATGATTAATGCTGCTCATTATAACATGACTGCTCTGGTGGTGGTGCTTCTCAATGAGCCGGGCAGATAATAAGCAACATGTGCTCCTTAATAATATGTCACACAGTTGTGGTAATGTAATTGACTAACATTGCAACTTCATCTTCAAATCTTATCAATGGTAAAACGTAGGCAGTAAAAAATTCTTATACACTAATACCTAATAATAATTGTCCACCAGTGACACGGCTTATGACATTATCAGTTCGATCTAATCATGACGGCACGTTGTGAAATTACTCATCTGACACCTTTGCGGAGATCGGTTACATCTTTGCATGACTTCTAAGCTCCACAGACCTCATTGTCCCGCTGCTGTACTCTGTGTTTTCATGCGTGCTCTGTCTGTCTGTGTTTGTGTGGCTGAGTTTCTGAGAGTGTGCTTGTGCTGTACCATAATATGAGTTTGATTCTTTCTATATCTATATATATTCTTATCTGTTGTGTGTTTCAGAGTGTGTAGGTGTACAGTACAGTAAAAATATGTGTATTTGTGTATGAGTGTGCTTGTTATCAAATGTACTTTGGATTCGCGTAAATAACTGTTTGTGACTGTGAATGCATATGCTTATGTTGTGTCGTCGCTTTGTCCTACTATTGTTTTCAAGCCAATGATAAAATCAGGCTTCAACAACAAGAAGTGATTTGATTGACCGTTAGCCTATCTAGCAGATGTTTTCGTCAATAATCTGAACACGACTTTTGTTTTTAATTGTACGTATGTGTGCCTTCCTATATATGCTGCATGAATTAGTATTTCATTATCCCCATTTGCTTGTACGAGTATATATTTCATAAAAGATGGGGTGTTTGTGTTGTGTTGTGGTGTGTTGTGTTTGGGGAGAGATCAGGAGAGTGTCGATGTGCAATATTGACTTGTGTGGAAATGTATGAGTTAATATGTCCGTGAGTGTGCATGCGTGTGTACGTGTTTGCATAAGCCCATGCGCGCGTGTGTGTGTGTGGGTACGTGTGTGTATATATGCGAGTGTGTGTATGCGAGTGTGTGTGTGTATGTATGTATGTATGTATGATTGTCTGTGTGTATGTGGGTGTGTTAAATCTTGCTCACAGGTAGAGTCAAGGCAAACCACCTCCCTGGAAAAAATCAGAGTTGTTTTATAGACGATGGTTGTCCCTCTCTGTGTGTGAAGCCCAAACCAACCTGCCTTTGTTAGCCAGTCATTTATTATATTTTTCATTTATTTTTCCTATTTACTTTAACACGTGCATCTTAATCCTGCTTTCTATCTCCCTTTCATGTTAAATTTCTATATGTCTCCTTCTTTCCTCTCTCACTGTTCGTCGTAACCTCTTGTTCAGTTATTATCCCATTCCATTTTTTTTTATTCTCCTTTTTCCTCTCGTACTATTTCTCTTTACTCCTAACACCACTACTGTTCATCACCTTCCTCCTCCTCCTCCTCAACATCCCCTCTCTGTACCTACTCTTTATCACTGCCTCTTCCATCAGCTTCTCATCTCTGTTATCTTCTACTTCTACTCTTCCTCCTTGCTCTCCTGCTCTTGATCATCTCTCTCATTTTCCTCCTCCTACTCCATAAAAATGCGAGATGGAGGAGAAGGAGAAGTATGAGCATATCCCTCGTCACACACCCTGCTGCTCTGTTTGTTACCAGAGTTCTTTCTTGTCTCATTCTTTCAACACACTTTCCTCTTGCCTGTCTCCTGCACTTCATTTAGGATCCAAGTCTGGTTCTCTCTCTCTCTGTTGCGCTTTTTAATTTCTCCTGCAACCTGTTCTCAAGCTGCTCCTCCTATTATACTCCTTCTCTCTCCCTATTCCTACTCTCTCTCTTTCTTTTCCTTCGTTTTCTCCTCTTCCTCCTCCTTCGTCTTTCTTTTTTGCTTTTCCTTCACCTTAGATGACTAGTTAGCACAACATAAACAAAGAGTTCCGCAAGGACCATTAGGTTTGTTGCTGTTTGAAGTTCTTTATGTAAACTTTTACCTCTTTTTCGTTTCCTTTTTTTCCTCCTCCTTCGTCTTCTTGTCTTCCCCTCCGTCCTCTATATACTCATATGAAATCCAAAGCTGGGAATCTAGAATTTTATGTATTATATCCATACTGCAACTTTACTTAAGCTCTATATGAATACTTTTTAACGAAGGAGTCGACTCACACAGTTTGTATATTTTCTTAAACTACCAAGATTCATATTCCATGATATTTTTAATGAAACACGTAGTATATTTTTCCGATGAGTTTTTGGCCCAAGAGAATGTTGAGTGAGTGGAGTTTTCTAAAGAACATTACTTGAAAGGAAATATATGAAGCCGCTTATAAAGATCGTCTGATTTGTGGATATTTGAAAATTCTTTGTAATCTCCCTCTCTATCTCTCTCTTCCTCTTCCAATTCCTTCTTTTCGTTTCCTTTTACTTAGTCTTCACCTCTTCGCAGCGAACCTCATCTTTTTATTATTCCTTGTTTTCCTGTCTCCACTTCATTCTAATCCTTTCTTTTCTTTTCTTACCCTTCCATTTCTCCTATTCCTCATCTTCTGACACATCTCCACCGCTATCTCTTCTTATTGTTTCTTCTCTTCTTCCATACTTTAGTACTTTTCTTCCTCCCCCTTCTCCTCTTCCCTTACCTTCCTCCTCCACCCTCCTTCCTATCTACTCCTCCCTCTCCCTCACCCTCCTCCACCCTCACCCTCCTTCCTACCTACTCCTCCATCTCCCTCACACTCCTTCCTACCTACTCCTCCATCTCCCTCACCCTCCTTCCTATCTGCTCCTCCACCCTCACCCTCCTTCCTACCTACTCCTCCATCTCCCTCCTTCCTACCTACTCCTCCATCTCCCTCACCCTCCTTCCTACCTACTCCTCCACCCTCACCCTCCTTCCTACCTACTCCTCCACCCTCTCCCTCCTTTCTACCTACTCCTCCATCTCCCTTACACTCCTTCCTACCTACTCCTCCATCACCCTCACCCTCCTTCCTACCTACTCCTCCATCACCCTCACCCTCCTTCCTACCTACTCCTCCATCTCCCTCACACTCCTTCCTACCTACTCCTCCATCTCCCTCACACTCCTTCCTACCTACACCTCCACCCTCTCCCTCCTTCCTACCTACTCCTCCACCTCCCTCACACTCCTTCCTACCTACACCCCCACCCTCACACTCCTTCCTACCTACACCTCCTCCCTCTCCCTCACCCTACATCCCCTCTTTTTTAACATATTAACATGAGAAAAAGGAAGCGTAGGGATGTAACTAGGATCGAGAGGGGGGGGGCCAGGCCAGCATCTCCTTTTCTGATCGAGCCACAGATTCTTATCGGAATTATTATCGAGGCAGGAGAAGCAGCGGTCGGTTTTGGGTGAGTGGTGATTGCCGGGTTGGTTGTTTGTGAGGTGAGCTGGTTGCTTTATGGGTGTTTGTGCTCTGCTCCTCATGGTGGTGATGGTGATGGTGGTGGTGGTGCAGTACGGGTAATTTTAATCCTGGTGGTGGTGGTGGTGGTGGTGGTGTACGGGTAATTTTAATCGTGATAGTGGTGTGGTTATGATGGTGGTGGTGGAGCAAGGGTATTTTTATGGTTGTGGTGGTGGTGAAGGACGGGTATTTTAATCGTGTTGGTGGTGGTGGTGGTGGTGGTGGTGGTAATGAAGGTGGCGGTGTTGTAATGGTCATATTCAGTAATGGTGGTGATGATGGTCGTGCAGTACACGTATTTTATTCCTGGTGGTGATGGTGGTATTGTATTTGTATTGTTGTGGTGATAATAATGATGGCAAAAATGGTTGTAGTTTTGGTGGTGCAATACTTGTTTTGTAATCATTGATAATTATGATGAAGGTGGTTTTCGTAGTATTACAGAAAAAAGTAGTTGTAGCGGTGGTGGTAGCCGTGGTGCAGAGTTATAGTGTTTGTATAACAATCCTAATAGAGGTATAGTGATATGCAATATACAGTCATAATCTGCAATAGTTTGTCTTGGTTATTATTATAGACTTTAAAACTTAAACTACCTACAATACCTCGTGGTGCAATTCAGCGCACACCGGAATTTTACAAGCACCGGTTTACGAGCATCAGTTTACAAGCACTATTTTACAAGAATTAGCGAAATACAAACAAGCTCCATCATTATTCACAAGCCTCCGTTAACATTCCGAGCCTCTCATCACTAGTCCTCCTATCTACACAGTTCATCACTACTCATTAAGTCACCACAAATCACAGGTACGCCCATTACCAATTCAACAAGGCCCAAGAGTTTTTGCCGCAGTTCATCAGAGTCGAGCATGAAGAAGTAGAAACTAAATGCATAAACACCATTTGGGGATGAACCTTAGTAAGCAACATTATTTCAGTGTTGTTTCTTCAGCTTTACGGCCAGTCAGTTGAAGGAACAGTGACGAAACGGAATTCTTTCAATGGATCTTACGAGTAGTGGAGCCTTATGAGTATAGTGGAGCCTTCTATTACAATTTATGAGTATAGTGGAGCCTTCTATTACAATTTATGAGTATAGTGGAGCCTTCTATTACAACTTGTGAGTAGTAGAGCCTTCTATTACAACTTATGAGTATAGTGGAACCTTCTATTACAACTTATGAGTAGTGGAGCCTTCTATTACAACTTATGAGTAATGGAGCCTTCTATCACAACTTATGAGTAGTGGAGCCTTATATTACAACTTATGAGTAGTGGAGCCTTCTATTACAACTTGTGAGTAGTGGAGCCTTATATTACAACTTATGAGTAGTGGAGCCTTCTATTACAACTTATGAGTAGTGGAGCCTTCTATTACAACTCGAGTGGTGTGAGATGGTCTGCTGGGAATAACATAGTGTTACCGATGGCCTCAAGACCTGTTTCTCATTAATCAGTAACCGCTACTACCACCACATTCCTTGTCTCATTAAAATTAATTATTTTCTGCCTTTAAGAACAAAAAATATCGAGGCGCGTACAAGATTTAAACTGCAATGTAAAAGACACACACTGTTTCTAATGTAGAGTATATGAATATGTAAATGTCTCTTATATAATCCAATTTTTATATTAATCTCCTTCTTTGCTTCCTTCTCGTTCTGTTCCTGGAGTTTAATGTGATATCACCCAGATCACTACGACTCTTTGAACTTTGATTCCTGTTTGAACGTTATTGAATTCAGACGAGGCTACCGGCACATCTTGTTACTTTTGCAACCATCCGCTAAGCTCTTTCCCATGTTTATGTCCGCCAATGAAGTTACATCACTTTGTCTTCTTTTTGTGGCGAACTAACTCTCCCTTCGTTTCCGCTAATAGAATAATTAAAATGAAATCGCCGTCCTAAAGGGGTTAAACACTTGTCAACCTTCATGAACAGTTAAGAACATTTGCACACTCACACAGCAGTAATTATGATTAATCGGTAACAATTACAAGCAAAAACTATTAATTGCAAGCACACATCAATGTTTACGAGTATCAACATCGTAAATATGCAAATACTGTTATTTACAAGCACTCCAAAGAAATAACAAGCACACATGACCACTCAACAACAATAAAAAGCTCACATCAATATTCACTACCCCTCAGGAGCATAAGCTAGTAATTACCATCATTTACCAACACTTAACATGGTAATCTCTTCTGGGCGAACTGGAGTATACAATTAAGCACCCAAATATTGCAATAAAACAGATCCCTTACTTAGGGTATCAGGGTGGTCTGTTTTCTTGCATAGGTTGGAGGAATCAATCGGTATAGCTGACCAATTAGACCAAACGGATTAACCCCCTTAACTTGAGTAACACATGCACGCCTCCTCCTCACCTTTTAGATTCACAGTCGCGCCACACCTCTGTTATTTGACCTCGCAGTGCCCGAAAAATAGTTATCCAATAATTTCTCTGTCTACATTCAACCCCAATCAAAGTAACACATCATGGGAATTCATCTCTTACTCGTCGCCTCACAGCTAAACCTTTGAATGGCTCTCTATCCTTTTTATTCCTGCCTTTCTGTACTCTTGCCTACTTTGAGGAACTTGTGAACACGGTTTATATGAACATAAATTAATATTTATCACACTCATCCTTCCCAGTACTGCCTCGAGTGGGCCAATCATACCCTGTATATTGATTTAATTCACTCTAAGATTCTATAGAGTACTCAGCATTTATTAGGGGATATTATACGTTTGGTTCATTACAACGCCTAGATTCTTCCAAAATATACGAGTGAACAGGACTAGATTAACCAAAATAATAGTGGAATGTTGCTTGGAATAACATGGAGGAATCACTGGCTCCGGTTTTATCAACATTGTACTTCCCCACAATTATTCCCAGCCGCTAATCACTTCCCCATCACTCATCAAGGTACTCCTCATCCTCCCCAAATGTCGAGATAATTAACCATGACTAACAAGCACCCACATCTCTGTCACACCCACCATCTTGCGTGATTAAAGTCGACCAAGCACTTAAAAGATTTCCTCAAGAGATTGGTTGATTGGGCACCAACCGCTCGTTATAATACTAAACAGACAGCAGAGTGATTTCAGCCTGATAGTGGGTATTACGGTGCTGCCTGGTACGTACTGTATAAATATCTATAACTTCATCAGGACTCCAATCTGGTAACCTGTAGACAGGCTTCTCAGTCTTGCTCCTTAAAACTTGACTGTGTATATTTTACGGCAAATTCATTAGTGTATGGAAGGTTTCTACGAGACTGTATTAATATGTAAATTTCAACAATAGTTACTAGGGCAGCGTTCAAATTAATTCGAGACTGATTTCTATAGACCACATAATGAGTAATGTATGCAGTATATTAGGTAACAGGTGTTTGTAGTAGTTTGTATGGCCTATTATCACACTCACAACCTTTGAGTAGAAATCTGTATAATTTTGCACTTTGGGTGGTGGGCAAGTCCTTCGTGTTTGCCTAGGAATGCAGTACCTAGTACGACCATTTCCTTACCCTCAGTGCGGTGTAAGTCATGTGGAGTGTGTCAGGAATTCAGGGTGGTAAGGAGGGTCTCATTCAGGTACTGGACTACACGAGCCTGCCAATTCCTCATACCCAGATTGCTTCAGGCGGGTTCTCTTGCATGCGCTCCCAGGTTCGTGTATTCAGCCTGTGTATTGCTCACCTTGCAGCTCCTTGTCCGTCGCTCCTTGTCTATAAGGTACTTGCAAATTAACACTCTATCTCGTTGGAAGTTGTTTTGCAGACGGCAGTGGGTGCGAAGGGATTGAGGAAGAGGACTTCGTGGAGGAGTAAAACAAATGAAAGGTACAAAAGGAGAGATGTTAAAATGCCCTGGAAAGGAAATATAGACAGACAGACGAGTAAAGAAGACGGGTTTAATAAGAGTTACGAAGGAAAGGCGAGGAAGAGTAGAGGTAATGAGTGGAGAGAAAAGGAGAGGGGGGGAAAAGGAGGGGAAGAGGGACGAAGAGACTGCCGAATGATGAGAAGGGGTGGAGGATGAGGAAAGGTATAGTATGTAGGAAGAAGGGAAAATATGAAGACACAGAAAGTTGGATAAATGGTAAAAGAATTGAGGTGCAGCAGAAGCGACATATACCGAGCGAAGAACCATTGATTTTCATGACCGTCTGGCCCACCATTAATATAATACTGTACCTTTGAACTAGCAGCAATGATGACTGTGTTCCTCACCCATTATACTGTAGGAACCATGTTGTGCACTCACAAAAAAGATGTCCCCCTCCCTGATTCAGATGTTCTTCCCAATAGATAAACCAAGCTCGGGAATATTAAATTATAATCAGAATGCTTCGTCTATTGTCTTATTTTATTATAAGAGGCAACTGATAGCATCTTTTTTACCATGTATAAATTAGGCATCTGGAAATGAGTTGATATATTAAAACCTAAAATGCATCGTGAGTTTATAATGTGATAATTTAGAGATACTCAAGATGTTCCATGGTTTTATCGTCTCTAAATATAATACTGATATAGAAATTACGAACGTTGATCAAATTGTATTCAAGTTATCGATGAACAAGATTTGTGAGCTCTTAGCTGCATGCTGAAAGAAGAAAAAACACACTTTTAAGGAAATGATTATCAATAGCAATCAATTTCTTGATAGTATAAACAGTGGATGAACTGAAGAGTAGGAGAGCAGACAGATATGCCATTTATATGAATATCCTTTAGTTTTGAATGTCTTTTAACTTTCAGAAAAAAGAATATTTCATTTAATAGAAAAGAATTCTATCAAGTTTATCCTTTTCTCTCTTTCAGATTGTTTCTCTTTGCAGTGTGTGCTGTCTTTACTTAAAGGTATGTAGTCAAAGATTTCCTACCAAAATAGTTCTCTTTGGAATAAAAATTTGCTGCGAAAATATAAATTATCTTGTGATATATTAAAGGTAAGAGTGAAGTATTAAACGAAGAAAAAATTGTTGGTAACATGATTACCACATGGCTAGATGACAACACTCGTGTCAAGATGACCTCACCAAAAGAATTGCTAAACACCAACAACACTATCAATAAATCTCAAGCAGCTGGTAATAGTTTGACACAAATTAGGGCTTTGACAAACATTTTGAAATATAACCAGATCAATTAGTGACCTTCTTCTTCTCGAGGGCGGTATTTAATTTAATAACTTACATTTGTGGGAGTGTGATGGGGGTAGTTCTCCCTGTGTGACGCCACTACCGCTGCCATTCCATTAGTTGTGTAAAATTAAAGTTCACTCGTTTTGATATTATTTATGGGTATAATTTTAGTAGAAACTGGGATTCCATTAGTTGTGTAAAATTAAAGGTCACTCGTTTTGATATTATTTATGGGTATAATTTTAGTAGAAGGTGTTTCACATAATACTTTCTACTAATTCAAGTGACTGATGCAATTAATTGAAATATATATATAAGAATTTTTCATGCTCTACCATATCATATTTTTTATGAATCAGGTAAATATTAGGCACAGTATGACATATCATACATCTAAGGATACAAGATTTTTTGTACATCCTACCTTACCAGATAGCCTTAGTGAAGATATACAAATTATTAGGTGCAAGATATTTATGAAGAGGTATATTGATCATTATATGCAATTGCATTTATCCTTTTATGGTCGTCACACATTGTCACACTACATCACAAAAAGTTTCAACACAGCCTAAGAAATATAATAACACTCACAACTTTTAACGTTATCACACATCAAGCCACATCTATATTGTATTTATTTTTACCAATCAATTCCACCACAGGTTTTAGTCATTATTTCACTTCCATTACGACATCGGTAGGACTGATCACCGTTATCTTAGATTTGTCCAATAAAATGCAACTCTTACCGCGAGAGTGCGATAAATACGGTTCTAGTATCATGAATTGAATCAGTAGTTTTGCTGTTAATTACTTGTTCTGAAGCAAGATGGTTAGGTTTGGGGGCTGCGAGGTGGCGGGAAGGAAGGGAGTGGACGAGAGGAGACTGGTTTGGAGAAGAGCAAAATTTTGAACTGAAAAATAGAGCGAAGAAAGCAAGGGATGTATATAAAATAAAGATGATGGTGGACGATGTAATAGAAAATAAATGGTGAATTAAGTAATGGGAAGGAAATAACTTTAAGGAAACAGATGGGAACACACACACACACACTCTATCTATCTATATCTATCTATTTATTTAACAAGAATAAAACTAATATATAAATTTTCGAGTTTTATAAATCTTCAGCCTACCATTCATCGACTCTCTCCACATGTACTTTTCTCCCACGTCAAAGGTTGGGAAGGGCCAACCAAGGCGGAGAAAATTACTACTCAGTGATCTACTTCTTTCAGATCGTAATTTCCATTTGTCTTATGACTACGTAGTAATCCCGTTCGCTATTGTTCTAAGATTTATCCTCCATATTAACTTCTTTGTGTTTAAAGGATGATAGCATCGTACAGTAGAAGCCTCACCCATCATATCATCCATTATCCGTATAGTCAGTGATATAGTAGCGATAAATAATCAATAGACGGAATCCTAGTGTTTATTGGTCCATTTCTGCCTTGACGTAAAGATTTTTTTTCCTTGGAGAAATACCTAACTGGAAAAGCAAGGTATATATCCAAAGGCAGCCAAGGATTTTAAGATAGCTAAGATTTTGTCGAAAATTGGAGTCATTAACGGCTTTCACCTCACTGACAATATCCTCTCTGTTGTGGCGCCTAATATTAATCAATCAATCAATCAATCATTCAGTCAGTGACAATATCATGGCCACATCAAACGCATCACAACTATCAGACGCCCCGCCACATAATCTGTTGCTAAGGTTATCCAATATTTTATGTGCTGAGTCTGGCGTAGGTTCAGGTTCCAGTGTTGATTTATATTTTTCAAGTTTGTCAGGACGACGATAACTACGTATCCATAAATTGCAATTAATGTTTATTCATCCTCGGCTTGAGGTCCTAACGATGTTGGCAATAGTTTCTGCCATGAGCAAAAACTCCTTTTAACGAAGCGTGATGTCGGCTACCCCATCAAATAGAGATGAGTGAAGGACGATACTTTATCAGTGTTATCGTGGTCGCTTCCCGGAGTTTTCTCGAAGTCCTACTTTGCTTACAGTGTTGCCCCTTGTAATTTCGTCCCCTTTCCTATTATATTTTATTGTGTCTGCATCGTTCCCAATGTTTGTTTCGTTTCCCTCTGTGTCTATCATTTCCTCGTCTGTTTCGTCCCCTCTGCTGTCCCCTTTATCTGTTTTGGTCCCCATATCGTTATCGTTGTTAGGCTAAACCTCTATAGTTGTCTTAAACTGCATCGTTTTAGTTTCATGCATTATTTTCTGTGTCTGTAAATTCTCCATCCCTTCAAAAGGAAAAAGAGTTTTACCCACAACTGGATCAAAGAAGCTTCCCTCATCAACAATAAATCTTTCATGGATGTCCGCCTCAATTACGTTAGAGTATTATATAACCATAACATTTTATCAACGCGTTACTTGTTTTGGAGATATTTTCAGGATAGTGCAGAGCTGATCCGATTATAATAGATAGCTAAATCCTACCCTCGACTTCTTCTTGGGCATCAGGCGTAAGAAAGTAATCACGGAGATTTTCCCCCCTTCTGCATCTCAAAGGAAACCGGCTCCACCACCAAGAAATGTGTTAGAAAATAAATGGAAGCGCATCGACCATCAGCATTATACTTTTTGTTTTTGTTGGTAGTGAGTGGGTAATTTAGAGCTGAGGAAGACCCCCAGCCGTCACACTGTTACGGATTTTCCCAGTCAGACACGCCACTCAGTCAGTCAGTCAGTTAGCCAGTCAGCCAGTCAGTTAGTCAGCCAGTCAGTTAGTCAGTTAGTTAGTCAGCCAGTCAGTTAGTCAGCCAGTCAGTTAGTCAACCAGTCAGTTAGTCAGCCAGCTAGTCAGTCAGTCAGTCAGCCAGCCATCCAGCCTGCCAGCCAGCCAGCCAGCCAGCCAGTCAGCCAGCCAGTCAGCCAGCCAGGGAAGGGAGGGGCAGTAGATTGGTGCTTACTGACGAGAATTTTACAGTGGGATTCAGTTTTGTGTGTGTGTGGAATCTCGGCGGAGATGTACGGAGGCAGAGGAAAGAGAGGGGAATGTTGTAGGTAATTCGATATTTCACCTGAAGTGCATTCAGTTCTCTCTCTTTCTCTCTGTCTGTCTGTCTGTCTGTCTGTGTGTGTATCTGTCTGTCTGTCTGTCTGTCTGTGTGTGTATGTATGTCTGTCTGTCTGTCTGTGTGTGTGTGTGTATGTCTGTCTGTGTGTGTGTGTCTGTCTGTCTGTCTGTGTGTGTGTGTCTGTCTGTCTGTGTGTCTGTCTGTGTGTGTCTGTCTGTCTGTGTGTCTGTCTGTGTGTCTGTCTGTGTGTCTGTCTGTGTGTGTCTGTCTGTGTGTGTCTGTCTGTGTGTGTCTGTCTGTGTGTGTCTGTCTGTGTGTGTCTGTCTGTGTGTGTCTGTCTGTCTGTGTGTGTCTGTGTGTGTCTGTCTGTGTGTGTCTGTCTGTGTGTGTCTGTCTGTTTGTCTCTCTCTCTCTCCTCTCTCTCTCTCTCTCTCTCTCTCTCTCTCTCTCTCTCTCTCTCTCTCTCTCTCTCTCTCTCTCTCTCTCTCTCGAGACAACCACCTTGCCGTCGGTGAGAGAGCTTGTGTGATCTGTTTGAATTTTGCTAGCTATGCTGGGGGACATTTAGTCCAGTTGGGTTACCCGTGCCAGAAAGGTAGCGTTATTAGGATCCTGACTAAGAGTTGTCAAATCTTCATGTTAATATTAAGTTTCACAACTGCTCTTCAACTGTCCTAACAAAAAAAAAACAAAAAAAAAAATCTTCATCACTTTCGATATAAGTTTTTATTGTTAAGGACCTCACCAGCTACCTTATGCCGTGTGAGAAGGGAGGCTTTGGAACCTCCTAAAACAACGCCTTTTAACGCTCACAGGTTTCGAAAGGGCTGAGATTGAAGGGATCTCAGGCGTGTGGGGTACGAGTAATGGAGATGCCTCAGGACCCCCGTAGGTATTCTCTTAGATTAATAAGCCTGACCAGCTCCCTGTGACCGTTCTTATGTGCCTAAAGGCTCGACTGCTCTTTGGTGAGAGAGCTTTCGTGCCTCGCTGGCTGCCAGGCCAGTAAAAGATCTCGGATTAAGTCGTGGACATTTAGTTTTACTATTTGCTTTAAGTTTGGCCGCGGATGGAGGATTAGTAGGGATTAGTAGGACGACGGTTACACTTCAAGCACCCCTGTCGAAAAATCAGAGTCCCATTTACTTAGGACTCTTGTGCTGCTCAGTTGGGAGCTGCGGCACGATTGGGGCCGTCCGACCCAGGGGAGACCTTAGGGTTGGTGTGCCTGGCTCATAAGGTTTCTGTTGGCCGAACGACCGAAAACCTTCTGGAAGTAGGCGGATGAGACTTATGCGAGACCAAATCACACTACCCTTTCTTTTATATTATTGGTCTGAAATTGAATTGAATTAGAGCGAGATGACTGGTCCATCAGCAAGAAAATTTACATGTACTACATGCAAGGTGTACCGCTGGTGTGAGGACTTCAGCGGGAGGAGTGCGAGCGACCTAGACTCCTCGAGTGTCTGCGACTTTTGCAAACTCGAGGAGAGGTTGATGAAGCACATCTCACTGCTCACGAAGGAGAACAACTCCCTAAAGGAGGAAGTTCTCCGAATGGACTCGCAGAGGTGTGACTGCCATGTGAGAGACAAGGCAGTCCAAGGAGCTTCTTCACCTGAGAGCTCCACCACGGCGGTAAAGAAGAAGAAGAAGAAGAACATGAAAAAGAACAACAAGAAGAAGAACAACAAGAAGAAGAACAGCAACAATGAAGAGGGAGAAGAGACTGCAGAAGGAAAAGAGACTGCAGAAAAGTGTGATGGAAAAGAGGAGGGGAATATGGAGAAGGGAGAAAAACCCAAGAAGACAATTGAGGAGGGATTAGAGGAAAGTGAGGAATCAAACAAGAAGGTAAAGAAAATGAAGAAGGAAAAGAAGACGAAGAAGAAGCAACCTGGAGGAAGTGACGAGCCCGGCAGGAATTCAAAACACTCTCGGGTTCCTCACAAGGCATCTCGTGCTCCTACCAAGGAGAGGCCTGTGGATATACACATTGTAGGTGATTCCCAGGCACGAGGGCTGGAACCCCTAATGGCAGATCGCCTTCACACTTCTGTGAAGGTGAATTGTTTGCCAGGTTGTGGCAATGCTGACCTCCGAAAGGAAGCTGAGAGGATCCAAACGTCCAGATCTGCTGTCATTGCACTCATGGTGAGTGGTAATGACATCTACCTGAGAAATGGTAGAGTAGGCATGACCGAAGGAGTCCTCTCGGATGTGCTCGGTGCAGTAGACGACTGTGGGTCAAAAACCCGCAGAAGGGTAGTTGTTGGCATGCTCCCAAGGAGAGGCCCTTTAGGGACTGCTCTGTCAAAGAACATTGCAGTAAATCAGCGCCTGGCTGATTTGTGTACTGCCGAGGGGGTGTTCTTTGTGGACCCCTACACCTCACTCTTTGGTAGAGACGACCTCTACCAGAGGGATGGCACACATCTCTCACTAAAGGGGAAAGAAGTGCTTTCCAAATTAATGGAAGACGCCGTCCGACGATGTCTCAGGAGCACTCGACCGAGCGTGGAGGAGAGCCCTCGTCGCTATGCTAGAGTGACCCCAGAGAAGACATTCGCTGAGATCCTGAAGAAGGATATCCCCAGCACTACCAAGACAATTACCAAACCGGGAAACGGAAGAGTATAGGGAGCCCTGCAGTTGGGGGTTCCCTGAAGGTTCTATTGTTCAACGCCAGGTCCATCCGAAACAAGTTTTTGGAACTGCGGGCCCTCGTTGCGACAGAGGAACCCGAGATGGTGGCCATAACGGAGTCATGGTTGAGAACTTCAGACAGAGATCTTGAAGGGGAATTCGTGATTCCAGGCTACCAACTCTTCCACAAAGATAGAGAGGACAGAGGGGGTGGTGGTGTGCTGTTGTATGTAAAGAACTCCATCAAATCGATGACCTGCAACATCACATCGAACCACGAGCTCCTTGGAGTTGACCTAGAAATAGGCACTGCAAAATACAGAACCCTGCTGCTTTATAGACCCCCTGGACAACTCAATGAGATGGACAGGGACCTATACCAGTTGCTGGGTGAACTAGTGGACGGCAGGGTGTGCATCCTTATGGGGGACTTCAACACACATGTTGACTGGGAAACCAGAGAGCCCTCTGCCGAGAACACACCACTCTTGGAGTTTGTAAATGATGAATTCCTCACTCAATGGGTAAGGGAGCCAACAAGAGGTGCTAACATACTCGACTTGGTCCTCACCTCCGAGGATGACATCATTCAAGACCTCTCTGTAAATGAAGAAATAGGTGGAAGCGACCACAAGCTTATAAGATTTTCAGTTAAGGTCCCTAATATGGAGTCCGTGACCCCGGTGCATAGAAAATTAGACATGGGGAGAGCGGACTTTGCAGGTCTTCGTGAAGGCGTTGCTGAAATGGAACTAGAGGAGGGAGAGAGTGCTGATGATCTGTGGAGGTCATTCTTGTCTTCCTTCATGGAACTTCAGTCGCACTTTATTCCTCTGAAGGGAACAGGTCAGAAGTTCCTTCAACCTAAGTGGTTTAATCGGGAAATCCGTAACCTACTAAGGGAGAGGAGAACTGCGTATCGTCGAGCGAAGGCATCTGGGGACTTTGACGGTCATAGAAGACTGAATCGAAACGTGAAGTCCGAAATAAGGGCGGCTAAGCGTGCTGAGGAGGTCCGTGTGGCTAGACTCTGCAAAGAGAACCCCAAGGAGTTTTTCAGTTATGTGAATGGCCGTAAACCAATCCGACGCAGGATCGGTCCCTTGGTGAATGAGGATGGAGCATTGATGCACTCTGATGCAGAAAATGCTAACCTCTTAAATGAGTACTTCTCTTCAGTGTTCTCTGAGGAGAGTGGTCCCATTCCCGAACCTTTGGACTCCTTCAGTGAGAAGTTGGAGTCAATGGTCTTCACCCAAGAAGAAATCGAGAGAAAAATAATCGAATTAAAAGCAAACAAGTCCCCCGGTCCGGATGGGTTCTTACCTAGAGTGTTGAAAGAAGTGCATGGTGAAGTATCACGGCACCTGTGCATGGTCTTCAACATGGTAATCCAGACTGGATGCGTTCCTAGAGACTGGCGTGAGGCAGAGGTGACTCCTATCTTCAAGAAGGGAGATGCTAGCCAACCGTCAAACTACAGACCCATCAGTTTAACCTCGATAGTCTGTAAACTCATGGAGAGCATCATGGTGGACAAAATAACGGCACACTTAGAATCAAATTTGCTACTGAGGGGTTCCCAGCAT